>JBBPCY010102229.1:0-20342 GCA_037974405.1 Brachyalestes nurse | reverse complement strand
TTCCCCCAATGAGGTGATGTTACCAAAGCATGCCATCTATCTGCTCCTGTTCCGGCCCCTTTGTCAAATGTTAGAACACAGTGTGGCCCACGAATCAAAAAGTTTGCCCACCCCTGGGTTATTACCTGGCCCCCAGGTCCACTCCCCCTCTGAGGAGCTCCTTCGGAGCCCTTAGAGAGCCCAGTACCCCCCAAAAAAATTCAGGGGAAGACTCCCAGCCATTGTTGGGGTACATGGCCTCTCTCCGTCTTCTAAAGGCCCCTTAATGTCTTCTATAGGCCCCTTATAGCCTTCTAAAGGCTTTAGCTTCTGGGCTGTCAGGCTTAGCTCTTGGGCTATCTGGCCTAGCTGCCTGGCTAACGGGCTTAGCTGCTGTGCAAATTGGCCTAGCTGCACAGCTAATGAGTTTAGCTGTTCTGCTAACTGGTTTAGCTCTTGGGCTATCTGGCCTAGCTGCCCTGCTAACGGGCTTAGCTTCTGTGCTAACTGGCCTAGCTCCAGGCTTACGGACCTAGCTCCTGTGCTATAGGGCTTAGCTCCTGGGCGATCTGGCCTAGTTGCCCGGCGACCGGGCTTAGCTGCATAGCTACAGGGTTTAGCTGCTGGGCTAACACACTACTTGGGCCCGGTCCTGGTTGTTTCACCCTCATTGCTGGTACGGGAGGATGCCACCATCTTGACACAGGAATGGGCTGCAGAAGCCAACTTGGTGAGGGCACGGGCTGCTGAAGTGGTCTCGGAGCTGGGCCTGGCAGCAGGAGTCTCCGGGGTGTTGGAATCGGCTGATGGACCTGTCTCAGCATTGGCACCGGGCGCATCAGCCTCTCTGGAGCAGCCTCGACCCCCAACCTGGCTCTCCTTCGCACCGACTTGCTTTCCTGTGCACCGACTTGGCTCTCGTGATAGTTGCTTTGGCCCTCCCTGACTGAGGCTGCAGTAGCTTGACCACTTTCATGCACGTCCTCCACGGCTTGAATGCTTGCAGCGGCTTTCTCCTTCTTTTTAGCTTGAGCTCTGTCTGCGGCTTGAACACTCTCTGAATCTTGAACATACTCTGTGGCGGGAACTCTCTCCGCAGCTTGAACTTCCACGGCTGCTGGGCTCTGGCTAGCATGCACCTGGGCAGTGCTCGAAAGACCAAGGCTTGCAGCAACCCTGGAACCTCAGGCGTATGCTTTAGCTGCCGAGCGGCTTGCTCCTAGAGAGTAGTTGTCAGGTACAGGAATTTTTCCCTCTGCTCTAGCCGTTGTTGTTGCTGGAGCTTGGCTGCAGGCTGGCCAGTCGCCATAACTGCTGTGGGCGGCGCTTCACGCTGCATCACAGGCTGGAGCAACGGTCCAGCACTGGGCTCGCTCAGGGTCCTAGTGCCCGAGCCGTCCCGGAGTGGGGCTCGCTGCCCCAGCTGCGAGCTGGGCACGAGCCGGAGTGGTGGAGCACTGAAGGAAGCCTCTGACTTCCGGGGCCACTGGTGAACGGGTGGGAGACGTAAGCGACATGGACCCCCACGCCTCTTTCGCCTACGAAAATCGGACCTCCCGCCTCATCAATCAGCGAGCCAAAGCGAGAGCTCCTCCGAGGTCGAGTCCTAAATCGGGGATCCATCGATCCACCTTCTCCTCCAGGAGCCCAGGTCCTCATCCTTGTCCTCCGACAACTTGCCAGTTGTAAACCAGCTTGTCCTCTCCGGTTCACCCCCGAGCTGGAACCAGCCTGCCTCACTCCTCTTCAGTCTCCAGCAGGAAGGTTGCCAAGGCCCGAAGGACAAGCTCCTTTGGAGCCGACTTCCTTCCTGCTTTCTCGCTGTTTCCTGTGCCTGCGTTTGATAGGTTGGTCAATCTGTCACGTCTTGCCTCCATCTCCAGGAACGCAAAGCAGGCACACTGACGAAACTCTTGATTCAACATGATCCATTCTTTATTTTCAATAAACCAAAAAACAAAAGGCACAATGGCCAGAATAAGCTTTAAACAAAAGGAGAGAGCACCAGTAACAGTGATGGTTGACCAACAACTGAACAAAGAACACTATCCCTTAAATACATAAAAACCCCAAAACCCAATCAACAGACACAAACACTTAACCAAAACAAAAGACAGCTGTAACTAATGAACCAATTCCAATCACCTTTCACAATACAAGTCCCATAAACATTAACAGAAAATGGCAGCTTCTAGTGGCCGCCAACTGTCACAGTCCCCAGCCCTGACAAGCAGCAGGCTTGATGCTAGCTTTGATAGCAGCAAGTCGTGACACATGGTTTTTTTGGTTTAAAAAAGGCATATTAATTTCCCAAATACTAAACATTTATTTTGATTCATATATTTAGGTTGGAAAGTTTGTCTGGCTCATAAAACTGTGTCACAATTTATGAAACTATTTAGTGACTATTATAACTAGGAAACTTCACATGTAACTTGCTTTCAGCTGCATTGATCATAAAGGGAAGATGCTGAAAACGAAAATCCTCATGAAATTCTATATTTTTTAGCAAAATTAGGTTGTCCAGTTGAGTTGTGCCCCGCTCTCCCCTACATCTAAATCATGCTAACGTGATGCATTTTTCTAGGTAACTGCATGTCATACAAGGTCAAAAAGCACATGAAGAGGTCTTAAATAACCTGATGCAGGTGCGTGATGATTTTTAGCATGCAGTTTGCACAATGCTATGGATTTATGCTTAAGCTACTCGTTCGCTATATTAGTCTCATAACTCCTGTGCAAAGCTAAAAATACTGCAGATACCAAACATGTTTTTTGGCCAATCAACTACAATAGGGGTAAGAGGAAACACTGTGTAGAACTGCCACTTCAGGACAATCTTGAAAGCATTTTATATGGCACTGAAAGGCAGCATTTTCAAAAGCACTGTGTGAGAGTTTTATACACACCTCTTGAATTTAGCCTTTACACACTTTTTGCTTTTCCATTAGTCTGCTTCCTTAAAATTCTTTAAATGTTAACATACTGTCTGAGTGGATAAGCATGTGAGCTGCTGGGTACAGAGTCTCTTGTGAGTCTGACCTCTATCTTGTCATCATTTTGAGATTAAATCTGCACAGACAGAGTTTCTGTTTGGTGCAAACAGGGATATTCAGCTATGAGAGACAGTCACGGAACACTGATACGCTTCCAGTTGCGAGACATGAATGCCAAGGTAGGTAGGTAGTATTTCAAATTCAAAATATAACCTCTTATGTCAAAGGTTTAGGTCAGTGTTTGCAACAGTTTATGCCTAATTTTCCCCAAGCATGAGCCTTTTGACAAATGCTAACATTCAAGATGCATGCAGCAACCTTTTCAAAGTTCTTGTGAACATTAAAATGTACACTATGCCTCAAACTATGACCATTCCCACGGCCAGGCACAGTTTAGTCAAAATCATTTTAGTCAGACAAATTGCTCAAATAGCATAACCTACTTCTAAACACTCAGCCCTTATTATGTTAAAGACTTGGAGAGGGGAGCTTCGTGGCAGGCCTCCAGGCCTGAAAGAGGCCGCGCTCTGCAGACTCCAGCTCTGCTCGAACAGAGCCATGGCCTGCATCATTTCCAGCTGCTCTGACCATCCAGAGCCAAGAGCCACGACCGGGCTGCAGTCAAAGCCTTCAGAACTACCACAGGCCCATTATTATCCCCCTCTACCATGCTTTAAACAGCTGCACAACTTGTAAATTAGGTTACAACCATACTGACTTCCTTGGATGAATGGAAATAACATCGTTTAGGCTTACATCATAGACAATGTTGGTTAGTCCTGAACCTTCACGATGACAAAGAAGGGCGATATTTGAACAAGGACATTCTTCCAAACAAAGCCATCCACCAAGAGCAACCTTTGTGTTTCGGGGTCTCACTGTTTTCATGACAACAAGTCCCAGCACTGAACTGGTCCATCTCTATGTTCCACATCTGTATGATCACAAATCCAGAAGCTAAGAGACAAGAGGAAAAGCTTTTCTTCATACCTTATGCTTATGTGTACACCATATGTATTATACATTCATTCTATGTGTATGATATGTATATGATGATGATAAAAGAAATGACCTGAATTACCTGAGTGATAACATTAGCTACATACATTTCCCAAGGACTATGAACTATTTCCCACCAAAATTCTGCTTTTAAATACCAAAGAGACCCAGCAGGTCATAAGGTCAGCCTAAGAGAACAGTGGATTTAGACTGTTTTGGCAACACACAGCAGAATTCACTAGATAAGCTGCTTGAGAGTCTCTAGGGTATCCACCGACATCCATTTGAAAGTGAGATGAAGGAATGCTTTTTTAGGTAATAAGGAAAAAGCAGAAGAAGAAAAGGAAGAAGAGCAAGATGCAAACAAGAGCAAGAAGACAACAGATAATGAGATCATAAAGCCATGCTTCACTGGAACAAGCCTCGAAGAAAAATGACCTACACTAATGGAAAAGCTGGCCATTCATGTATGTCTGAGTTGGGAACATGATCTCCATTACATCAAGCTGCTTAACAATAAAATGATTAACAACTTCACTCTTATTTACCTCAGGGTACGTTGAAATTACAGTTGCAAAATGTTGGGAATTTTCAGTGTTGAAAATTTTCCATGGGAATGAACTGGAAAACATAGGTTTCCAGGAACTATATGGAAATTAGAGAAATAGACTGGAAATTTGCTAAACTTATTGCCAATTCAGTTGAATTTCTAACCTGCATTGTGCATTTCTCAGTCACAAAAACAGATTATTTCTAGAATCCTGCACACTGCAGCAGGACTGTTGAAGCCACACAACTGCATCTGAGCCCAAGGACTACCAGAAGAGTAAGTTTTGATCATATTACTGGGGGAAATATATCTGATTTATGGTGTTAAAGTTTAACTAGCAAATACTACATCAAAATGTGTTCATACAGCAGCTACCTGGTCGATATCCTACATGTAAGATAGCTAACACCATTTCATTGACAATAACAGTAAAAGAAAACTATAACAGTATTTCATAAGGTCCTATGCATTTAACAAAGGATTTCGCATGAATCTTTTAAGAAAATTCATGATCTAAACTGGAAGGGTTAGGCAAGTTAGCATGGAATGACCCAAAATCAATACATTTCCATTTAAACTGCCAGCTCTTTCACTTTCTTTGCTCTTCCCTCATCACATTCAGGTTCATCTTAAAAATTGCAACAGAGCACAGACACACCCCAGACTCTTTTCCACCGTACAGCTCAAGAAGAGGGCAAACATTGAGCAGGATGAAAGAGAATTCTAAATGAGACTTGGACATACACAGAGAAGTACCTACTTCATAACTTGGGAGAACCACTAAAATGTCATATTTGCCTCAACCAGTCAAATCACTGCAAAGATTACATTGCATAGACTGTTTGTCATAGTCTATAATACCATGTAAAGGGATTACACTCATGCTCCTTTGTGACCTGTGTTAAAAGCAAGAATCATTTTATAAGTGAACAAAGCCTGGGGAGAGGAAAACAATTTCAAACTTTCACAACGGTTCAGACTGCATAGGTAAACAGGTCATTCAAAAATGGATAGTCTTCTAGGAAATAAGTGAAAACACTTGAGACACATGAGAGTTACACCATTTATTAATGGCATACTTGGCAAAGGTGAGTCAATCTCTACAAAGTCTAAAGGCTCTAATATTCCGATGTCAGTGCAGAGCTACATTACTTCAGTCAAGTGTGTTAACTGGATTTAGTCCACCACAGTCTGTAAAATGTTGAATAAACATCATTGTTTTTATTGCATTTTCAACTGTGGCACTCTAGAAGCATTTCATCTTTTCCAATTATTCAAACTTCACAAAAGGCAAATATCATGGCATAGCAGATCAAGAAAATGTTTTCAACCAGCACTATATCAGCACAATAAATTATCTGTCAATTACGATGCTAGCCTCTGCATTCACTGATAACTCAGAAGGCAGCAACATGCAAATTCGCTTCTGACCAATCACAATGTTTGACAGGGTGACCAGTCACAGCTCTATCCCTGGCCAAGGGTTTAAGGACTTCAGATTTTGACCAGATGCCAATCTACTTTTCATTCAGTAGTACTGTGGCTGCATCTAAACAACTGCATCTTCATATTTCATACATACTAGCAACAGAACTAGCAACACACTATGCTTTGAACACTCCATATGGAACTTTTCAGAGAAGCTCCAACACCACAGCTACATATTTTAGCATATTTTAAAACATTTCAATTAGGTTTGCTTGTGTACTACATAAACAGAGCATAATAAATCACATGTTCACTTATTAAGGATATCAATTATGTGGCTTCTGACAACAACTTCAGCAGCCATATTTCTTGTGGAATTAAAGGGTGCCCAGAGGTCGCACACTGTAGATTTCCCATCTTCCCAAAGCTGACCAAGTAAGAACTCTCCACACTGCTGGAATTATGGAACTGCATATAGTCTGTACAAAAGTACTAAAAGAATATAGGCTACATATTTACCCTCTGTTTTCTATGAAACGTGGTTTCTCAACATCTCCTATTAATTAAGCCATTTTTGTTGTGATTTGACACCGTTTTATCGAGAAAACGCAATCATCACAAAAAAGCCTCATGATCTAAAAAAAACACTATATATAACCACAAATACCTATATTATTATGCATCTTGAAAAATAAAAAATAACACAGAGGGGTAAAAATGTAAGTAAATGGCTTCTGTGGCCTCCTGGAAGTCTAGTGTATGGGGGTTTTTTTTGAAGCAACTATGTGCTGAGTAACTAAGAAGTAACTAAGTCCCAAACCTCCACACTCCTACACCTTACATGCTACAGCCCTGCACATCCTTTCTGATTGTCGCGCACATTTGTTTTACTCACTGTTTAGTATAGCAGTACGCATGTTTCTACATCCAGCAGTCTCGCTAGATAGTGGGTAAAATTGTCGTTCCACCATCACTGAACAAAACCAGGCACAAAATGAGAAATACAGAACGTGAGAGGAAGATCAGTGACAAAAGTCTATGTTTAAAGCTCTAGTTTCCAAAAGGCCAGAGGTGAGTAAACTCTCGTATCCTCCGAGTCTGCACAGCACAAAGCGGCGCATGGCGCTGCAACTGTGACAAAGCACGGTGGAGCAGGGGGATGCTGTCTCATTTTCCAATTAAACGAACGGTAGACGACTTTCGCTGTGCATTTCCAGGATTGATGATTATTTATTTGTTTATTTATTTCTTTTGGCCATATCAAAAGTTGAAGCTAGCTCTGCGAGAATGCTTATCGTCTGTGTTGTGATCTGAAACAGCTCCATCTCTCTGCACGCCTGAATCAAGATGGCAGGCTGCAAAGATAGCTCTAAATGTAAAGAAAAAACAAAGACCAAGTGGAGGTGGAGTGGAGGATTTGCAGTCCATCATCTTTAGCCCTCGACTGTTTGATGTCTTACCTGAAAGGCGAAGCGAGGCAGGGAAATCTTCTCCTCCTCCTGCTGCTGCTGCTTCTCCTAAGGACGCATTTCTTTGTTTATGCACTTCAGCCGAGGACCGGAGATGCTGCCTGCTTTCTGGGAACTATCACTTTACCGAGCAAAGCTTCATCCAGAGCAGACCCAGCGGTTTGTGAGAGAGGGGGATAAAACAAGGTGCAGGTGCAGCTCGGGCAGATGTTGTGGTTGCCAGGCAGCCGCCGTTATTCCCTGACAGCGGCAGTTAGTCCATCAGTCTCGGAGCAGGACGACAGGCTCGCAGGAGGGAGACGGGTTCGCCTAAACACACCAGATACGGAGCCTTCCATCTCCCTCACAGCGCTCCAGCCTGGTCCGTATCCCGAGAACCGCACACCATCTCCGCCTGCAATCGACCTCCTTTCTCTCTGCCCAGAGGATGGACGCGCGAATAAAGCACAGGAGCAGTTTTTTTCCTCAGCATCTAGTACGGAGACTCAGAGGGCTCAATCATCAGTGAGCCTCTCCACCAACAGGGGGCGGCAGTGCTCACCTCTCCCTCAAATTGGGGACACGCCGGGGGAGACCCGTTCCCCCAAACCCAGGCTTTGGTCAAATATACACCAAACAGTACAGAATTCAATTTCCAACCAGTCAAATACCCATGCTCCACCATGTTCTTTTATTCATTCATTTTCTGAATGGGCGCCGGAACCATTATAGCAAAATTAAAATCATTCATTTCATCCTCCCCACTTTTCCCCTCCCAGATTACAGCAGAGATGTAGAGCCCGACTTACTAGGGCCGTGGCTACCCGGAGCCTATCCTGGGGCCAACAGGCACGAGGCAGGGACTGACCCTGAGCCGACCACAGGGCACACACACATCATTCACTCACACACTCATACATACATACATACATACATACATACATACATACATACATATGTATGTATATAAACCACTGACAGATGAAATGAATAACACTAAACTTAGTAAATGACTCTTTAAATTATCCAAAATGTTCCTCTTGCTTGCCTTCTAGACCATTTCCATTGTTATAATGTCACCTTGTGTGCCACAGGCACTCCTGCACAGACCTCAGCTGCGTGCTTATAGTTTCTGAAGAAAATTGAAAGCTTCTCCTCACCCTGCGGATGCCCTTACCTGCTCAAATGATCCCATTCATAGCCATCATGAATGTTACTCTCATTTTGACTTTTTAAGATAACCTTTGCTTGGCCAGAATTATGCTGTAACAACCATCTTTCCTCTGATAAACCTGGAATGATCTGTCTAATGAAAGGCAAGCTTCATCTATTTTTAATCAATCATTAATTTTGTCATGATTAACTACTACATGTTCACAAGTCTTTCCTTAAATTAGCTGATAACTAATTGCTGATGTTATTGTTTTGTTTGCCAGTCTCTGCCGGAGAAAAATGGGTCTTACCCTTTGAACAAATGTTTATCTGAAGGAGAGAATTCTTCCTTGCCACTGATGCCTTAGGCTTGTTTATTGGAGACTTGGAATCAGATTTTTGTGAAACTGCTTTGTGACAACATACACTTGTTTGTAGGAGAGAAAGAAGCAGCAGATGGTGTAGGGGGGTGGGGGCATGTACAATGGTGCTAACACCCCTGTAGCTTAGTTCTGGTTGGTGAAACAGTGGGTGTTAAAACTTTCCTCATGTTACAGTCCTCCCAGGTCTGTCATCTGCTCTGGCATCATAGTCCACAGCACAGGTGTTTATTGTGCCCTTCTGTCTGCTGATGTTGCCTGTGGTATTTTGAATTGTAACATACTTCTGTCTCTCCTCAGTTGCTGCTGTAGGCACAGCACTTGCTTTGTTCATGTTTTATCTCAGTAATAAACAGCATTTTGTTTTCATTAGAAAACATTGGTCCGTATTGTCATGCATTTGGCACTGAAGAAGTGCCCCACGGATCAGTTCTGGGTCCCCTTTTATAATATATATTGGCCTCCGCCAGATATGCCTTGGTTTGATTGGTAGGCTATAATGGTGTGACATTTGATAGCTTATGTTTAAGCCCTACATGAGTTCTCTAACTCAGCTGTTTGTGTTCATTATCTCCTAAAGGACTCAAGCTCCTGACTAAAACCCTTCAGTCAATATCAGTACACCACCTCTATTGTTACCAAATCTGACCTGAAGGACCTCCATTTCTAGCCATTTAGTTTCCGTGATCCTAACAAACTTGATCAACTAATGAGCTAATTAACAAACTTTTCCTGAGCTGAAGTGGGCCGGGGCTCTAGAACTGAGGACTGGCTTAGTTTTTTGTTTAGTACCATACAGTTCTGCCTACCACACTTTTGTCCTTGTGTGGCCAGCCAGTTAGTTCCATGGTCCTCATACTCTGGCCAAGTCTCTTCTTTTCACTGCACTGAAAACTTTCTCTTTGTCCAGTGCTACATTTCACATTCTTTGTAATGTTATCATTTGTTCCGTTTGTTATTGTACTTTATTGATCGTCTCTGGTTGATGCTGTTGGAAATTACGGAAATTACCTTGGGTTTTGGACTCTACTACTTCGGAAAAATAAAGACAGTTAGCTTTAGTGAGTAAACTGTTTAGGACTTACAGCCATTTAATGCGAAGACTTTGTGTTTTAAATTGACTGCTCTGTTTTCTCCTGGGCACCTATGTGTGTTTGCATCACTGATTCACAAACAAAGGAGCATTTATAGAGTTGGTTCTAGATGTGGCATTTGTACCTAGGGCCTGTTTTTGTTGTTTCTCACCATCAAAATGAAAAATGAATTTTTAAGATAAACCAAACCATGTGAATGGGCCAGAGGAAAGTAAGTTGTATCTTGTTGTAGTGACATCCTATGGCTGAATGGTTGGAAATTTCATAAATAGCATCAATATTCCAATACAAATGTCCCTACAAATTTCCACAAAGATTGTCCATTCAGGCATGTATTCCCTGCTGAATTTTGATTGGCTATCAGTGGCCATTTTGTAAATTGAGTCAAATGGAGCTGAAGGAAATCTGAGCAAATGTAGCCCAGGATAGACCAAATTTCAAAACTTTAGCTTAAGCAGTTTTTGAGAGGTATCAGTTTAAGCACCTTCTATAGGCGAATATACACAACATCTGGTGTGCATCCAAAGCATGTGGTAGTGACGTAGGCCATGAAGTTTTCCCTTTTTCCCTCAGGGATGCACAGGGATGTATTAGCCGTTGAATTTAGAGCAGCCATTAGTGGCTATTTTGTTCAGCAAAGTAAATGAAACTACGGGAAATGTGACTAAATACAGCCAAGAACACTACAAACACAGGAACTTACTAATTAATTCGCGTTTTTGTTTAAATGTCCCAAAAGGTGCTTTGTGCGCACCTCACTTCAGGGTACGCATAGCAAAGGGAAACACCCACTGCTAAAGCATGTGGACACAAGTCTTTTGTTTTGTCATGGGGGCTACAAGCTAGTTTCATATGAAGAATAAATAACTGATTTCAAAAACCACAAATAAGGAAAAACCATTGACAAACGTCAAACACTATATGACCATGCTGCACCGCAGCAGCGAACAGAAAAACTGGAACCCGTAAAGCAGGCCAAATAATGACATAGCGGACACCTTAGGTGCATCATAAACAATTGGCTAGTATGACTAATTAAGAGGAGAAACTGCACTGATGATCTTAGCAAAAGCAAAATAACATGCCAGAGCATCTGAAAACCTCAACAGAGTTTCAATTATGAAGAAAAACTCTACAACAGATTAAAAAGGTTTTCCAAGGGTGCATGAATGCATCAAAGACTACCATATATCATTCATCTGCGTGATATCAGAGAGTTAGCCACACACAAGAAAAGTCAGGCTGTAGTTTGCTGAAGCCTAATTGACACATGAGATGAAGCAGAATCTGTATTAGAGTACGGGTAGGGGCAAGAAAAAAGAGAACTGCTCCAAATCAGACCACTTCGTCTGTCAAATGTGGAATCTGATGTATGTCTGTCAAAGGGATTGGACCTACAATATTAAAACTCGCTTGCCAGAGCACACTTTAATTCAGACTGAGTGACGTGTACTTTTCAAAAGTCCCCAAATACATTTTCAGGTGAATGATCTGCTAGATTAAATCAAAAGATGCTAGATGTACACAAATATGATTATATTTTCATGTTACATGCTCCAACCACATTTAGAAGTTAGTGGACATGTTGAAAACTCAGCAGGTGATTTAAACGATTAGTGGGCCTTTCGAAAGTTGGCCATGTCAACAGGAAGGGAGTGCAGCAAAGCGGATGGAACCAAGTACATAATTTTCTTTGTGTATTCTGGATTACCTGGTCGGCCCAAAATTACCATCGGCCCACTAGGCAAATGCCCGTTAAGCCTGATGGCCAGTCCAGCACTGATAGGGTTGAATAACAAGTCTCAAATAAAGTTTAGTATTGTATTACATACACATACTACAATGTTATTTTGGAGTGATGGAGAGAAGGGCCAGTACATAGCCTTTTGAAATCCCTGAAAAGGAAGAGGAGGGTTTACCCCATTGAAGAGCTCCTTTGAATCTAGGACCACCACTGCCAATTAATAATGGCTAGTGACCTTAGATATTAGTAATCTAACGGAATAAACAAAAATTAGACCAAAGTAAAATTCTATCCCAGTTTTGCTTTGTTTTAACTTGCTACACAGTTCTTTTTTATGTAAACAGCACTCTGTGCACTGTGGCTATATGTTCTAATATTGCATTTCATTTGAAGATCTTAGTGATGTAAAAGGAGAACCTGTGGGTTGCCTAGGGTTAAATAAGATAGCATGTTATGAGCATTGTAGTTTGCAGTAATACATGTCAAGTCTTAAAGTAGTCAGACCGAATTCACACCATATGTCACAACGCACCATTTACCGCTTTTTAATTTTTGAACTTCACCATAGTCTGCCATTTGGAATGTAGAGAACATGAATATTTCCACTGTAGTTACTGCGCCAGAATTAACCAGTAATACTACATGAAACACTTAAATGTTTCATGTAGTATTGCTAAAACACCTAAACCAAGAGGTCATGGGTTCGAATCCTACCTTCAGCATACCACTAATGGGTCCCTGAACAAGACCCTTAACCATAAGTTGCTCCAGGGAAACTGCCCCCTGTAGTTAGGGAATGAAAGTCGCTTTGGATAAAAGCGTCTGCTAAATGCCATAAATGTAAATGGTTATGGACGAGAAAACACTCCTGTGCATTTTGATCCATCCAACCAGCCTGTCAAAGGACCCAGCGAGTGTTTCAGTGCGTCCAGCCTGCACCTCAGTGCATCTCTTCTGGCCAGCATGCATTTCAGTGCATCCAGTCTGTGCCTCAGTGCGTTCAGCTTGTGCCTCAATACGTCCATCCTGCGCCTCAGTGCATCCAGCCCTTCTATCCTGCATTTCAGTTCACCTAGCTTGTCCGACCAGTATTTCAGTGCATCCATTCTGCCTTTAAGTGCATCCACCCTGCACCTCAATGTGTCAGACCCATCCAGCCTGCATTTCAGTGCATCCAGTTTGCTTCTTACTGTATCCATCCTGTACCTCAGTTTGTCCAGCATGTCAGGAAAGATGACCACAAAGAAATTCTGTCTCCATATCCCAAAGAGTTAACCAAGTTTTGTTCATGTTAAATACCCAAATTCTCTTACATAAATTCGAAATTATTAACATGAACTAAATTATATTATAAATTAAAATATTATTATTAATATTACATTCATAATTCTTTAAGTAGAAAGGCTCTGACACTGCACAAAATACATAAAAACAGAAAAATCACACTGACAAAAAAACAACAACAAAAAAGTTAACTTTAAATATTCAGATTCTCTCTTAGAAATCTCTTAAATTAAAAATGTCTAAGACCTACCACACAGTACACCTTCAGAGGTCTTCAGAGCTGTTTTAGTGGCATAAGGGGAACCTACATGATATTAGGAATGTGCATTTAATTTTATGGCTGATCAGTGTATTATATGAGTAAAGGAAATGTAAAATACTTCTACTTTAGTATAATGATAATAATTATTCTTTATATATTTTTGTTTATATAATGTGTCAGTGTATCATGATCCAAACTGCACAAAAAACATTTCACTGGCAAAAACCACTTCAACCAGTTTCACTAGTTATATCTCTCTTCTGCTAATAATTCTATAACAGTGTGTACAGTTGGTGTAGAGTAGTGGGCAATACAACTGCCTTCCAAGCAGCAGACTGGGAGTTTGGTTCCCCTGAGTAAGCACACCACATTACTTTAGTAGGAGTCCTTGGGATAAGACTCCTAACTCGATATTTGCAATTATAATGTAGCCTCATCAAACTGTCAGACAAGAGTGTCTGCAAATTGCATGAAGTGTGTCCCATAATGTTCTGCCACTGGTCCACTGCTGTATATAATCTACTGCCTCTTTATAATATAGAAAATATAGTACATGAGCAAGATGTCACATTATACATCTTCATTTTAACATTTACAATTTTGCAGTAACACTTAGAACTAGGCAGAAGTGCATTCGTTATCCATCCTTTGTTCTGTCTCTATGCCTGTTTATTGGGAAAAATTTACATGGAGAAGGCAACGTTTAGGGACAGCAACACTGAATTTAGTTTATCCTCACTAAAACTACCCGCATTATACATCCCACTCTGCCACCATCTTGTTTTTCCTTGACACTTCCTCTTCTGATGTCTTTCTACTGTCACCTTCATAACCATCCTAAATGCAGATATTGCTTTTCTTATCCTGCCACTAAATCCCTCATTCATACCTTTATGATCTTTACTTAGGCTCCAGACTATCCAGAACTAAGCTGCCTGACATCACTCAGTCCTGGCACAACATCACACCTGGACTTCATTGTCTCCTCGTGCCAGAACTTCCTCTCAAATAATCATGCATCCTCCTGTTTTCTTCTGATCTTCTTGTCTATCAGCCCTGACACTCTCTCAGGTCTTCTTCTTCTGGCCTGTTTCCATCCCTCCTTTGAACCTCCAAAGTCAGGGATAGAACTCTATCGACAGCTGCACCATCACTTCGCTTCATTATCAGTTACACAGCCTGATGCCTGTTCCATCTTAACAACTTCTGTTTTAAAAATCTTTTTTCACTGACCCTACCCATGACTTGGATCTTCCCAGTGGTGGTCATTACCGACATGCATACACTGCAACTGGCCAGAAAAGACTGGCTAAAGAAATAAATAAATGCAATATTGTAACACCTAGCTACCCAGTCAGCTTTCCTGAAATCAGAAAAAGGAGAAAACTGAATACAAGTTCAATGAGAAGCACATGTTGTACACTATTACTACTCATCAAACTTGCTACTCTTTGCACCAAGCCTTCACAGTTGTGGCAACTAACTGTAAGGGTGCTAATTGAAACTAACGTTATGATTCCTTCTTACAACCAGCACTTTGACCAGACAAGTTGACCAGTACACTGTAAAGATTTTATTCTGTATTAAAATCAAAAATGTTTGACTGGGCCCCAGAAACAGTAAAACCAGAGCCGCTTCTTAAATCAAAACCATCCTTGTCTGTTTTTTTCTCAGCTCTTTGCTTGTGCTTTATCTATCTTTTGTCTTTTTATACGTGCAATTTCCACGTCCTGCGTATTTTATTTATGCCTTTTTTCTGATTGATTTCATATACATTCATGACTGACGAATATTTTATTAATGTCCTTGTCTTAGATTGGTGGCCTTAAATTACATACTATCATTTCCCCACTTTCCCTGCTACTTTCCCTGCTACTCAGTAATTGTAAGCAGCAATGTAAGCATTTTTGATATATTAATATTATTACAATAAAAAACCTAACCTTTATTATTGTGTCATTATGTTACTGTACATGTGACATTTGGTAAAAATGAATGAATGAATGAATGAATGAATTAATTAATTAATTAATAAATGAATGAGTAAATGGTCATTCGTCTTTGCACTTTCAACTTTCACTCAATGATCAGAAAATTTTATTTGTACTGTGATGATTTTATTACTCGATTACTCTGATCTCTCATGCACGTTAACAACCAACAGGTTAGAAAATTTATCAGCAAGCAAAATAAGTAAAATAAAGCTAAATCTAGATACTTTAGCTGCATCATTAAATCAATACAGAAACTAGAACTTTGGTCAGAGTTGGACATGATTTAATTTACTTCATACATTCTGCCTCCATCTAGTGGACACTTTGTGGTAAGAGCTGTTTGGAGACAGCGTTGAAGCGCTTCAATAGTTTGATAGCATACGGTTTAAACAAGACAATTATACCCCCTATTTAAACTAAAGGTATGTGAGTACCCTCCCTAATTATTGAACTGATGTGTTTCAGACACACCCACTGCACATAGGCATGCAATTTTCACAGACAAAAACTGGAGGTTTTTACTCAATTACTTTAAATGTGATGCTTGCCAGTTTGCCACAAGTCACTTTATGAAACGTCTGCCTTGCTAGATTTGCTCCAGGTGACTTTAAGTGCTATTATTAAACGATCAGTGCCTTGGGTTGGGCTAGCCCTCTTGTTCTAGTGAAAGGCTATGCAATTGTTACAGCATACCAGAGATGTTCACAAGTCATTTTTACCAAGTCCAAGTCAAGTCTCAAGTCTTGTTTGTGCGACTCTGCAGCATACAAGGACAGTTTAGGGATGCAGTTTAAACAGTCTGGGGGGGACTTTTCATGTATGACACAAATTTTCACAGAAACACTCAGAAATTTTATGAAGTGCCTTCCCAGAAGAGTAGGAACAGTTATAACTATGAAAGCGGAGGTGGGGAACTCCAAGCTCACTGTTTTCGAATATGATGATGCCATACAGTACAATATACAGTATTAGTAGTTCAGTAGTGCCCGAACGACATATTATTACATTACAGGTCAAAGCAGTAAACAATTCAAACTACTTTCTATCTCAGATTCTTTTAGAAAGTCGTTCCTCTTATTGCCTTGATGGAGTTTTAAACACAGTCGATCATTCTCTCCAGCAGCTTCAGGAAGAGCTGCCACATTTATTAGCATCAACCTGTCAGACCAGAGGTGGATGAGAAAACTGTTCAGAATGCAAAAGTGTGTCAGTCAGAAACATCACATCTGAAAAAGAAATCTAGCCCTTTCGCATTTTTAAATAAATGGGGGAAACCATTATGGGATGCCAGAATATTTCATTATAATGGCACTACTGAAATAATCAAAATGTAATACATTAAGACCAGCAAACTCATAATCTCCCACCAGAAGTGCTCTTCTAATTTAATGGGTTTATTATTTTCGAAATATGACAATTCATTCATTTATTTAATTGTTTTTTTTCTTCAGTTTTCATTATCAGAAGGATTATTTGTAATATGAATTAAAAGATATTTCTCAGCGTTCTAATGGCACCAAAGTGCAGTCATGTATTGTCATATCATGTAGGCCTGCTGTTTTTAGGGAAATGTGTAGAATCTGTAGCATTCTGGGCACTTTAGCAATGTTTTGAGAAACAGAGTAGTGCTTTAAAGCATGATAAAGTATGCATTAAAGTATGTCTCTCATGTGGGCACAAAGAGTCTTTAGAAATCAATGTCTGGCCATTTGTCAACAGATAAGAACTCTATAGCTTTGTCCTGCTCATCCAAAGTGAAATCATTGTCATAGATCACTGCAAAAAGAGGTACTGGATAGGTATTGGCATCACCCTGGAAGAGAACGATAAGGATTACAGTGTTTGATAAAACGTCAGCTGGTAATATGAGTATTGCTTTCCTTTTATGAAATGATCTATTGGGATTCCTCTCTTGTCTTGTTTTTCCTAGCCTTCAATAAAGGGCTGAACTTCATTCATTCTCCTGAGTCCATTTAGCATGAGATCTAATAAAAGCACTTTGTTTGATATATAATACATCAAGATTTGGCTGTAGAGCAAGACGTTTCTTCTCACCGCCTCCTGCGAGGACAGCTTTGCTGAAGAATTGATTATTTTATTCCTCTTAAATAATTAACCTGTTGGAATGATGTAAATTTACTGACCAAACTGACAACATTCTCCCATACAAAATTATTAATTCTGTAAAAGACAGAACTTAAAATGGAATCCTCGAGTATTTGTTACATTGGATATCAAATCTATGTTTAACTGTATACAAAGGTGATTTCCAAAATAAAAGAGATAAAAGTTGGAGCATCTGGTCTTCTAAGCACATCTCTTTAATTGTGTTCTTGTTCCATTGATCAATAAAATACTACTGAAGTCCAGTTGTAATGTTTAAATCTGTATTATAAGATACTAATGTATGAAATAAAATATTGACAAGAGAAATTATTCAGTAAAATTCAAATTTAGGATTTCATCTGATTTTCCAGTTTTCTTTTGAAGTTTTCTGCTCTATGATTTCTAAACTCAGTCTTTCACTTTTACACAATTTTATCATTCTGGGACAACAACATAACCCTGGTTTCTTCTGTGTTTTTCTCTATACATGCTGGAAAAGTGAGTTGCCTCCAACATACATTCACAAAGTTTTCCAACCTGTTCAGCCCATCCTCAGCCTGAGGTGATAAAAGCCCAGGGTGGGATTCTCCTTGTTAAAGCTTGCCTACCCTCCATTGCTGCTGGCTGAATACCTACTTAAGAAACCTTTAACCACCTAGCATACCATATCAGCACCAGAGATGTTCACAAGTCATGTTTACCAAGTCCAAGTAAAGTCTCAAGTCTTTGAGTGGCAATGTCAAATCTCAAGTCTTTGTGCTCGAGTTCAAGTCAAGTCTTAAGTCTCTGAGTGGCAATGTTTACAAATGGCGACTCTAAATGTGGGGTTTTTGAGCTGTAAATGTTGAGCTCTAAATATTTAGGAGATGCTAATTGGCCACGCCCCACGATTACAATGGGCTGTTACTTAGGGGGCTGGACTGCGTGCTGTGATATTCCCTCACAAACATGGAGGATTTGCCTTAAATGATCTTATATCTAAATGTTAAATATGAAAAATATATCTCGCACTCTAAATGTGAAACTTCACAGTTAGATAGGGCTCGGTGACACCTTTCCAACGACCCTTTGAAAACCGCTATTAGCTGAAAACCGTTCACCTCGGACAAAAGTAGGTGAACGGTTTTCGGGGGTTATTATGGCAAACGAGGGGTCATTGGAAAGAGTGTGAGACATAAACACTCAAGTCCGAGTAAAGTCTCAAGTCTAAAGTCAAGTCACAAGTTTGTGCGACTTAGGTGTGACTCGAGTTCGAGTCTCTGTGTGACACTGGGGTATAGATATGACATGACACATAGGCCCATTTCTCTTAAAGAAAAGCAGCAAACAGTGGCATCTTGGTGTAGAATCAGAGAAAATCTGTTTCATGAAATGGACATGCGCACACCTTCTTTTTCTTCCACCCCTCCTCCGAAATGTTGGCTGGCTAAGTGGACAAGATATTAGCCAAGCTGTTTGAACAGAGAGAGAGCCTCTGCCTGGACAGAGTCACCCTGGCAGAAGGGGGAGAAAAACCAATTTGACCACTTGGAGGCCCAGGACAACACCAGGCCATCTTATCATGATGTAGCCTATTTCACTTCGCACCCCCACCTGCATTCCTAAGACATTTCAGCACACACACAGATTGAACTGCATGTTCTCTGTATGAAAATACTTACATGTAAGTCTAGTTATTTGGTAAACTATCCTGTGTAACTCAAAAGTTAATTATTTCCAATAATTAGCAAATAATCCTCATAATCAAAAAGATGGTGTGTTGTTTAAGTCTGTAATGTGTGAAAATATCTGGGTCATGTTTGGTCTTAAAATGATCAGTGAGGTACCATATCCATGTCCATAATATCCATCTCACTCCAAGACGTGACCTTGAAATACTAGATGTTATATTCTGATTTTAAAGAAAGCCATGCCTTAAGAAAGGCTTAAATTCAGCCTTTGACATCCATGCAGTCAGGGAGCCAGACAAAGTAGACAAAAAGATCTAATTGATTCTTAACTCAAAATGTAAAGTTCTAGGCTTTTAGGGAAATCATAACTGTTGATTACCAAAGGGGGTTATGACTGCTAGAATGGTTTACGCATTATGAAATGTTTGTGTTGAATAATTACCATTAGGCTACAACATGTATCTGTGAATTAAGCCCTATCCGGTTAACACTGGTTTTTGCCCTGCATGTTTAGTATCTATGTAACCCCTAGATCACAACTAAAATGAAATTACAAGTCTAAATATTCAGCCATGAACTGTTCCACAGTTATGGAATAACTGAAGTTTCATGCCTGCAAAGGGCCATAAAACGACTTCTCCCTCCGTTGAAGCCCTGCACACCAGGCTGGCTGCCTCTGATTGGCCAGTGGCAAAATGGGTGGGGGCAAGGAGACTGCCCCCTCGCTCAGCGTATAAGCCTGAAGCCTGGGAGAGTCACTGGGGGTGCTGGAACCTGAGACACCCCAAGAACATCTAGGTGAGTTCCAGGACCAAGAAGGACAGCTGAAACTCTGCAACTTCATCATCTTCAGCTTCAAGACAACCACTGCAACTTCAGAAGAATAACTCCAAACTTCTAAACAACTCTAAACAACTTCTTCAGCTCCTCTGAGCTCCCAGATCACGGCTGAAACTCTACCTCAATCCTTCTGAGACTCCAAATCAGTGAAATAAGTATACAGTTCCCTTCTCATTCTGATAGACTTGGTGCAAGGTTGATCACGTTGCCTAAACTGTTTTCTTGTGAACTGGGTTGTGTTTCACAAGTAAACAGTTTGTGGAGCTGGTGGAGAATAAATCAATTGAGCTAAATTTCCTACACTGGGGTCACCAAGTTTCCATAACAACCATTAGATGCTACAGTGCATCCGGAAAGTATTCACAGCGCATTATTTTTTCCACATTTTGTTATGTTACAGCCTTATTCCAAAATGG
>JBBPCY010102185.1:0-20352 GCA_037974405.1 Brachyalestes nurse | reverse complement strand
CAGAAATTTGTGAAGCATATCAAACGCAACTTTTCCTGTAAATTGATCATCATAAAGGTTGCACCATAATCTTGGTGTAGTATGAAAATAATCTGGTTAGATGAATTACACTTAAAGACAAATTTGCATAAATCTTGAGGGTGGTTAAAACCACAGATTCTTATTTTTCCCAATTTCTCTCATGCACAGATCAAGTGTAATGTTTTGTTTACTTTGTATCGTTAACTTTGTTATGCAAACGATTGTAAATTTAAACTGATTCAGCTTACCTTTTGACATTTTTTTTTTACATTTGTTTTAATACCCTCCATGCCTCATACCCACCCTCCCCCAAAAATAATGTAATAGAAAAAAAATATTGAACCATAACACATACAATCTGATTCAGAATCAATTAAATTTTTTATTCCATTTTTATTTACTTACTATTTTTATAAGAGATATAATAGTGTTAGTAGTCTGACAACATGCTGCTTGGTTTTCACTAGGTCATCCTAGAGCTTAAACATGACAAATAAATGGTGTTAAGTTAAGCACGCCTTCATGAGATAAAAAATCTCAAACAAATCTTAAACAACTGTAATGTGTTAGGAAACAAAAATGTGCTGATAATTCTGTTAACAAGGGATTACACAATACACCACAGTAGAAAAATATTTTATAAAGAAGACTTAAATATTATTTATTAGCTCTGTTCCCTACATATAGAAACACAATTTTGTTCACTGCCTGTTTACTGTCTAAAGGCTGCTCAGTCCCCTTATATATAGAGTCTGAGATCAAAAAATGTTCAGATTTACCAAAATGTATTTAACCTGCACTTTGCTTCAGAGTGCAGAGTTGAAGTGCTATTTTTACCTGGCAAAGATAAGTAAAATTCTAATTTGATTTCATAATGTGCCATTTAAGAGCTGTGTGTTTTCAGTTCTGTTGTAAAGCACTCTATTGGTCAATGATTACACATAAAACAATGTGCATTTCTCCCATACTTTCATCTCCATCAGTTTTCTCTTGAATTTATTTTTAAATTACAATTCAGTGGTGAAGAGATAAAAATGTCTGAAAAACACATACATCAGTTGCACATTAGGAATTACACAATACACCACAGTAGAACTGTATAAAGAATGTTTTTTCTTTCGACTGTTAGCATGTTCCAGGCAAAGTGTAAAGCTACCAGAACTTCAGAAAATTTACCACATTATGTAAACCACTTCAAAACGAAAGGCCAGGTTACCCTGCACAAGACCGATAAGGGAAGGTGTGGAAAATTAAAAAAAAACTGTCATCAATGTACTGTTGCCAGAGACTCAAATGAACTGACTTGTAATGTGGCTCCCACCCCAGTCCTGGCGACCCTGAGACCTGGCGTCTCTGAGACCCAATTATATTTCCCTACTCCACATGAACAGGAGCTTGTTAATTAGATAATAAGCTTAATCGGATCAGACATTGTGTAGTTTCCTTCTTTATACTCTGATTAGTTGTTAGAAAGACTTTCCTAATTGGTACAAAGCAGCACATCCATCCATCTACTATATGAACCTTAACTAGGGTGGCAGGGATGCTGGAGCCTACCTAAGAGGTCATAGGGTCAAAGGCAGGACACGTCACCAGTCCATCACAGATAAAAACAGCCACACCAAGGGGTAAGTTATCACCTGACATGCCCATTTTTGCTCAGCATTTTACCAAGAGTGTCTGTTCTTAAGTCATATAGAAAAGAACTATAGTTTGTTCACCAGTGCACTAGTGTCCACTAGTAGTGAACTTACAGACCTCAAGCAACAAAAACTGTGAAGTGGCAAATACGAATGGATAGCACTGTAGACTGTAAACCTTTCACCACTTTTAACAGGAAGCTGAAAACCATGAAACATCAACCTTGGCCTTCACAAATTGCAGTTTCAGAGTTACACCACCAGAGGTCAGAAAGAAACCTAGTTTACTTCCATTATGCTCCAATATGATAAAGATTTTTTATGTGTCAAATGAGGGCAAAAGACAGAGATGCACTACTGAAACCACATTGAAGCCTGAATATTTCAGCATTGTACAAGCATATTACAAAATTACATGAGACTGTAAATAAAAATTAAACTTTTTAATGAGTGTAATGAAAATGCATGTTCATTGCCTTGTCTTTCAGTATGAAAGTTTCTTTGTATTCTTGAAAATTGTTGAGCTATATGACAATGTCCCCAAGTTCCTCTTGCATTCGTCATTACCATTATGGAAAAGCACCAAGCCCTAACAGCCGAAGGCTGAACATGTGCTGGGGTCTTTGCTGGAGGCAGCATCTAAAGGTCTAAATCCTTTCTGTAATATTTTACTATGATAGAAGATAGATCCTTTATTTAACCATGATTAGTCATATCAGCAAATATTTCTTGTATTTCGATTAGATAACACAGTTCCTCTGCACACAGACATTGGACTTCATGCCCCAATGAATGTGTCCTCCTCATCTCCGGTACCATGAGGACTACGACTCACTCGAGTCCCTCTCTCTCTTACCTCTGTGTGTGTTGAGAACGTAGGTTCCTTTGGTGGGAATCCTAACTCCTCTCGGGAGCGTTCTCAGAATAACAGCGTGATTAACCAGTTCTCCCGTGCTATCCGTGACTGGGCTCTTCCGTCACGCCATATTTGGGCAACTCGAAACTCAGCATTTCCATCCTCAATCGTAACAGATAACTCAAGGCCGCGTTCCAACACCCGAGAGCGAGGTGGTGGTGGATTCCAAATTATACCACCTGCGTCAAGGAGACCATCCCGTGTCTAAATACACGGCAGAGTTTAGGACCCTAGCGGTGCCCATGCAGATAGGATGCACCTCCCTGAATGTGGCGGAGAGAGAACGACGCTACCGTGAAGGCCTGTGCGCCTACTGCGCCTCCCCTGACCATCATCGGGATGATGTCCTCTCTGTCCGGGAAACGGCCAGACCAGGTGAAGAGAGGGAGGTATTCGCCTGGTCTGTTGGTAGCCACATCCTGCCTTCCAACCGTTTCCCAACTCACTATTCAGGTAAGACTCCAACTGAGCCACCAACAGATCATGGTCACCGCCTTTGTTGATTTGGGAGCGGCTGGTAATTTTATCAATCAAGCTTTTGCTTCTCAGTTGGGGATCAAACCAGAGGTGTTATCTCAGCCCATTAACATCATTAACTTGTCAGGAGCTATGTCTCCGGGTGAGGGCTGAGACGTGCTCAGGGGAGACCGAGGCCCTCGACGTCGACCTGGAGTCCATCCCCGTCCCGTACTGCGACCTGGCCCAAGTGTTCAGCAAGACCAAAGCCACTCAACTTCCTCTGCATTGGTCGTATGACCTAGCCATAGAACTCCAATCAGGTCTGGTACCTCCCCGCGGCCGTCTCTACTCATTATCCGCTGGGGAGAAAAAGCGCTGGATGACTACATCTCGGAGGGACTTCATCAGGGCACCTTCAGGCCCTCCGCTGCCACGGGGTTCTTTTTTGTTAAGAAGAAGCACGGGGACCTAATCCCCACCGGCCATTACGAGACCTTCGGTTTATGTAACAGTCCTGCTGCCTTCCAGAATTTCATTAATGACATCCTCCGAGGCTTTTTGGAAAAATGGTGCTTTGCTTATCTGGATGACATCCCCATCTACTCCCACACGCATGAAGAACACATCCAGCATGTCAGAGCGGTCCTTAAGAGGTTGCTGGCCCATCAGTTGTTCTGTAAGTTTGAGAAATGTCCCTTTCACCAGCACACCACCACATTCCTCGGCTTCGTAATATCCTCTCAGGGTGTGGCCATGGATCCCCAGAAGCTGGAGGCTCTGCGTTCTTGGCCCCTACCCACAATGCTTAAACAGCTCCAACTTCTGTCGGCGATTCATCCGGGGTTTCAGTTCAACTGCAGCACCTCTGATGGCCCTCACCAAACCCAGAACCGGACATTTCACCCTTGATTCCTCCTCAGCCGTCAAAGCCTTCAAGACCCTCTGCAAACTCTTCACCAGTGCACCTATCCTTCTCCATCCATATCCCACCAAGGCGTTCGTTGTTGAGGTGGATGCCTCCGATGTGGGCGTAGGAGCAGTCCTCTCACAGCGAGGTCCAGAACAGAAACTTCAACCATGCTGTTTCTTCTCTAGGAAGTTCTCTCCCACTCAACAACGATACAGGGTAGGGGACTGAGAGTTGTTTGCCATCAAGTGGGCCCTAGAGGAATGGTGTCACTGGCTCCAGGGCCGCGATGACCCATTCATGGTCTGGACTGATCACCAGAATCTCATCATGATCCGGCAAGCAAAACAACTCAACCCTAGGCAGGTGCGGTGGGCCATGTTCTTTGAACAGTTTAATTTCCAACTTTTGTACCACCCGGGGTCAAAAACTACCATGGCTGATGCTCTCTCTCGCCAACACCAGGCAGAGAGTCCCCGGGTGGATCCCGCGCCTATCCTGCCTCCGCAACTCATCGTGGCTCCTCTCCGGTGGGGGTTGGAAGACAGAGTCCGCCAGGCGCGCACCTTGGAACCACCTCCGGACAACATACCTCCTGACCGTCTCTACGTACACACAGAAGTACATCAGGAGGTCCTACTGTGGGGTCACTCGTCCGCTCTGGCTGGACATCCTAGAATTGCTCGGACCTTATCCAACCTACAACGTGCCTTCTGGCGGCCTTCCATGGCTACCGACACCAAATAATTTGTCCAAGCATGTGAGACATGTGCTCGAGCCAAATCTTCTAACTAACCTCCTTCTGGCACTCTTCAACCCTTGCCCGTGCCACATCAGCCCTGGACTCACATTGCCATGAATTTTATCACTGGTTTGCCTGAATCCCTTGGAAAGGACACCATTCTCACCATCACGGATCGATTCTCCAAGGCTGTGCACCTGGTGGCTCTGACCGGTCTCCCTATAGCTAAGACCACCGCCGAGCTGGTCATCGAGCACGTAGTCCGATTGCATGGGTACCCCCAGGACATCGTCTCGGACAGAGGGCCCCAGTTCACGGCCAGGTTCTGGCAGGCCTTCTGCTGTCTGATCAATGTCAGCACCAGTCTCTTATCAGGATACCATTTTCAGACTAATGGTCAGACGGAGCAGGCCAACCAACAGCTGGAGCGCTTCCTCCGTTGCTTCGTGGCAGATCGACAGCGCTCCTGGGCATGCTACCTCGTTTGGGCCGAACTTTCCAACAATTTCCTTAAGTCCTCTGCCACCGGGTTGAGTCCTTTCGAGGTATGCTGTGGGTACTATCCTTCCACGTTCGGCCACTCAGAACCTGAAGTCGAGGTACCCTCTGCCCAACAGTTGGTCCGCAGGTGTGGAACAGCGCCCGAAGATCCATACTCCGTGCCAACACGTGCTACACCCAACAACATCACCGCCGGCACCCTCGGGAACGATTGTTCCATGTTGGTGACAGGGTATTTCTCTCCACCCGACATATTAAACTCCATAAAGTCCAGGAAATTATCACCCCAGTTCATCGGCCCCTTCAAGATTATCAAGCGAATTAACCCTGTCACTTTCCAGCTCCAGCTGCATGCCTCCCTCCAGATCCATCCAGTGTTTCATATGTCACAACTAAAACCTGTCTTTTTCTCCCCTCTGTCTCCCCAGGCTTCGACTCCTCCTCCGCCCTGGATCATAGACAATGGTCCTGCGTACACCATTCGGCGGATCCTGGACTCGCGACGCAGTGGCCAAGGCACCCAGTACTTTGTTTACTTGGTCTTGGGTCCCCGGGCGCTTCATCCTGGATTCTTCCCTAATCCAGGACTACCGTCGTCTGGTATCCTCTCAGCCTGGTCCGTCTTCCGACGGCCCTGGAGGGGGTGTACAGTCACACACATCAGATCACGTGATGTCAATTGGTCTTGGGAATGACTCACATCTAGACTATAAAAACAGGAAGAACATGTCCTCCTCATCTCCGGTACCGTGAGTACTATGCCTCGCTCGAGTCACTCTCTCTTTTACCGCTCTTTGTGTGTGTTGAGAACGTAGGTTCCTTTGGTGGGAATCCTAACTCCTCTCGGGAGCATTCTCAGAATAACAGCCTAATTAACCAGCTCTCTCGTGCTATCCGCGACTGGGCTCTTCCGTCACGCCACACTTGAGCAACTCGAAACTTGACAGGTTTATGAAAGAAGGGTCAGAAAAATGAACTCCAGCCAAATTCTTTTGAGGACGCTTTTATGAAGAACTTAATTGTAGTCGGACTGAGTGTCTTCTTAATCTACATCAAAGGGATTTTAGTTTTGGCCCGCCTAGAAAAGCCGTAGCACTTTTTGTGGTGGACAAAAGTATTGGGACACTCCGACGAGGCTAAAACAGTTTGGCTTTTTCTTCTTTGAGTCTGAAGAATCTCCAAACTGCTGACATGTTGGCAAATCTCACATGCAACAGAAACTCATTACGTGATGCATCTTCTCGCATTATGCACGTCGCAAATCACATAATGCCACATTTTTTATCGGATCAGATTACGTCTTTTAGTCCTTCCCGATTTCCAATCCAGTAATTTAGGTAAGGATCGGACTGATACCGATCCAGAATATCGGATCAGCACATCTCTATTTAAAGTCAATCTAAAAGTAAGTACTTAGTACCTTTACTTAAGTAAGATTGTTGATGTAGCACTTCTACTTTTACTTGAGTACATATTTTGCAGGAAATTTGTACTTTTACTTAAGTACTAAGCTTCAGTACTTTTTCCACCACTGATAATGTAGCTCTATGTAACTACTAGAGATCACAATATGTGTGTGTGTGTGTGATTTTTTAAAATGTCCATATGCACATGGATATTAAAGGGTAGCATCTCAATCTGGACGGAAAAAGTAAATTTTAGTAAACTCCTTAAAAGAACTGTGGTTCCCCATCCTGTCCTGATGTTAGTAGTATCCAGCTATTGGGTACCTCAGTGGTACGTTCACAGGCTACCGTGGTGGGAAGTTCGGCTCTTTTCAGAGAGATGGCTCTTGCGGCACGGCTGCATCTGCAGCATCATATTTTACCCTAACTTTGCAAATATGAATGCTTTGTGTGTTGATTATAAAGTGGGGAACACCTCTCACTCGATGGTGTGACATGCAGTGAAATGCTTTATGCAATGCCTGACCTTAAACAAAAAAAACGGTAGAAACAGTAAAAACATTTTTTTTAAAAAGTAAAAAATGTATGATATACATATAGAACCGTATGGGATGGAATATTAATATACATATAATGTACATGTAAGAACCTTATGGGGTGGAGTATTAATATACATATAATATACATATAAGAACTGTATGGGGGTGGAGTATTAATGTGATACATGAATACAGTATGAGTAATAGTCACAGTTCCAGAATGTCTCTGGAATTTAACTCTGGCCCTGTGATCATCAAGCTTGTTTTCGATGGACCGAATATAGCTAGCAGGATGCTTGGCATGGGAGTGCGAAGTGCGCGAGCCCTCAGCCTGTTCCTGATGTTGGCTCGTTTCCCTCAGGGGTGTCGCTTTGGGTTGCGTCCTTTTTTCTTTCCCAGCATCTCCTTCGGCCAGGTAGGGTCTGTGGTTACAGGTCAGTTTGTATATTGTAGGCCAATAGAAATATCTCTATCGTATCTCATAGATGTTGTAGTCATGTTGATTGTATGAAAAAAACAGACAGAGAGAATAATACAGTATGAACAGCACGAAATTCAACCTCTGTATTTAACCCATTCACCAAGTGAAGCAGGGGGCAGCCAGAAACACAGTGCCCAGGGAGCAGTGTGTGGGGACAGTACCTTGCTCAGGGTAACTCAGAGGTGCCTAGCAGTCTTGGGAATCGAACCATGACTTCCTTGGTCACAGGGCAAACGCCCTAACCACTAGCCGCCCAAGATGGCATCCTCTGTGGATCTGTTGGGTCGGTCGGTGAACTGGAACGGGTCTGTGGTGCTCGGGATGGATGAAGTCATTGGCAGGTAGTCGTTCAGGCATGAGGGCTTGTTGTTCTTGGTTACGGGCATGATGGTGGATCTTTTGAAGCACTTGGGGACCACAGACTTAGACAGGGACTCATTGAAGATGGGAGTGACCACACCTTGGGGTGTCATTGGGGTGTCCCTGGCTTTGTAGTCCGTGATGGTGCGCAGTCCATGCCACATGCTCCGTGTATTTCCCTGATGGAAGTGAGACTCCAGACGCTCCCGGTACCGGCGTTTGGCATCTCTCACCACGCGCCTGATGCTGTATGACGCTGCTTTGTAAGGCGCTCATGTCGCCGGTGGCGAGACCTGCGTTGTATGTGGCGGTCATTGCAATCACTGTTTGATCTGTCCACCTGCGGTTTCTAGTTCGGGAATGTCTTGATTCTCACTGTAGGGATGATCTCCTCCTCTATGCTAACCAGAGATGTTCACAAGTCATTTTTACCAAGTCCAAGTCAAGTCTCAAGTCTTTGTGCTCGAGTCCAAGTCAAGTCTTTGAGTGTCAATGTTTACAAATGGCGACTCTAAATGTGAGATTTTTGAGGGGGGCACCAATGAGGCAACTCCCTGCCTCAACAATAACACAAAACTACTGATATATATATTAATCCATATTACATATTCCTATTGTAGTTTCTAAATTATTGTATATTGTTCAGTATATTGTTCATTGTGTCTGTACATATTGTTGTTGTTTTATACTGCTGTGCTCGAGACACAATCGACTGGAATCAAATTCCTTGTATATGTTCGCTTACATACTTGGCCAATAAACGCAATTCTGATTCTAATGCCATTACTTCAGTTGACGCTTGCAGCCATTCTAGATATATACTGCTGTACCATACCCATTTTACCAGCAATTTAGTGAAAAATCACATTTTAGTCAAGAATGATAAAAAAATTAATTTTTTTTCAGATTTTTGTAGCAAGAACCTTTTTTCCGTCAGTTGACGCAGTCACCCATTCTAGTGTTGTAAACTTCAAGGTCTCATTAAACTAAAGTAAAGAATTTCTTGAGTTCCTTGTGGTTGTGGTTCTTCGTTATCAGTTATGGGGATGACAGTTCCAGTCTGTAGGTGCCCTCCCCCTCCCCCATCTGTACCATGTACATGTACTTTGATGTTAATGTATGAAAGATGTCTGGAGTGAAGTTACTGCTTTTGTTTCCCCATCAATCTCACAATCAAACCTCCAGCCTCGGATTGATCTGATATTAATATTGTAGATCCTCAAACATCCTCAAACCCTTTTTCAAAACACACTCTGAGACAAAAGGACACAAACTGAGAATCATGAACACCTTCAGTGTTCTCCATTAATGCTGTGCCTGTCACTGCGCTGAGGGGGAACCTTGTGTCTCCTGGACCTCCTGAACTACCAGGTACCAAAAATCCAGTTGAGTCGAGTCGAGTCGGTACCACACAGCGGAAAAGGGACATTTTCACAGTTCACTCATGGTTTCTGTGGTCCTTCCTCATTTTCTCACTCTCTCCTGATTTCTCCTGTCCTTCCTCTCCAGAGATGGTCTTTCTTCACGTTCAGTTTGGAGGACGGGTTCTCCACCTCTGCTCAGCTGAACTTTAACAGAAGCCTCTACAGTCAGACGTCTACCGGCCCCAAGGTGAGAGCTGTGATCAGACAGCAGACAGAGTTTAACGTCCTGCTGCTCCTCTCTAAACCTCCTCCTCTCCTCTTTTACAGGACGACGTGACCAAATTCCACCAAGCACAGGTAGAACTTCTCTAAATTTTCTTCTCACACCGTCAGATGGCCCAACCGTGTGTCTTCTGTCCAAGTCTCTCTCTGAACGTGTCTGATTCTGTCAATAGATTTCACTTAAAACTATGTCCAGTTCTGATCTAATTTTTTTCAGGAAATTTAGTTTTTGTGTCTCACTGGAAGTGTGTTAACATCTAGAATTGTTTTAGCTTTTAAAATGCAGAGATCTTAAAAAATGTTTCTGAAAAGGGGTTCTAAGCGCCAGTGCAAAATAAATCATACTTTGTAAAACAGTGTTAAAGTGTCCAACACACTGTTTATCAGAAAATGGACACAGCTCATGACAAAACCCTCAGAAATCAGAATCAGAGACCTTGTGGAGTTCTGTGTCTAAGAACCCGTTAATCTGGGTTCTGATTTAGAGTGCAGCTCTCAGTGTTACTGACCCTGAACTGTTTTCTGTGTGTCTGATCTCAGGTCAGCATCAAAGTTGAGGTCATTATTCCACAGAATATTTATTTGATCGGGTTTGTGGGGGCGTTCTGCGGATTCCTCCTCCTCATCCTATTCTTCGTGGTGCTGTACAAGGTCTGTCTGTCTCTCACCTTCTCTCTCTCTCTCTGGTCTCTTTTCTAGGTATATTCACAGGTTTGGGCGTTTATTAGTGGGTGTGGGGGGCAGCTTTTTAATGCTGGCCAGAATTACCGTTTCCTTTAATGTTAAGTCACTGTGCCGGTGGAGTTTCGGGTCTCAGTGGATGAGTCTGCACTGGCTGTGGGGTGAGGTGAAGTGGTGAAGTGTGTCCAGATTGAGCGGTTCAGTCGTTCTGTTTCTAGACTAAACTGAAAGGGCGAGTGGAGTGAGGGATCATCCTACCCCAGCCCAGGTTCCCGCTGAGGAACTTGTCTAAGCGAGTCACGTTGTCCAAATTTCCACATATTTCCCCGACAAGGTAATCCTGAAAAAGCTCACGCAGTACGGACAGATGGGGCTCCAAAGAAATGGATTCTGTCTGGGTGCAAATCTGAGTGTCTGAAGCACGTTATGTGTTTTTGACAATAGGTTCTTAAGGTTTTAAATGATGCAAATGCTGATTTTAACATTGCGCTAAAATTCAGATTCGGCGGATTAGACTACATGATTTTAGTGACGTCAGGGAGTGGTAAGTGTTTTACGAGTTATCGAGAAGAACACAGAGGGACTGTCTGGAAGAATTGAAAAATGAGGCTTATGATGGTTGGTGGTGGGGAGGATGGGGGATGTGATCCTAGAGATGCCTGATATCAACAACGAGGAAAACATGATGTTAATATTGAACTTTTTTCCCGAACCTTGCCTTCTCAGTGAGGCAGAAATGCCCTGATGCCCTGATATGCACTGAGGTAACAATAACTCGGTAGTGATGTGGTTAGGCACCGTACACCGGCTTCCGGTATGACGTCCAGACCCCTTCCTGACTGCTCGGCTCAGACTGTGCTCTTTTTTAGCTTTTTATCTATATATTGTTTTGCTTCATGTTCCAAATTCAGCCGGTTGAATAATTTATGATAGTAGAACACTTCTCAACGTCGGAAAGAACTTTGCACATGTTATTTCGGACACTTTCAAACCCGACCCGTCGTGGCCTGGGAAGAAACACCGGGGAACACGTGCTGGTGTCCGGAACAGGCTAAGACAGCAAGCGCATCAAGCTCCACTGCCTAGTATCCTGCTGGCTAACATACAGTCACTGGGGAACAAGCTGGACGAGTTACCTTCGGCACGTGGTGAGAGACGCTAAACATCGATACAGGAAGCGTCTTCAGTCAGGGAGACACACGAAGCATCTGGCATGGACTGCGCATCACGGACTACAAAGCCAAGGGCACCGCAACGATCAACGCCGACTCTGCTTTCGCCAACAAGCTGAACGAGTTCTTTGCCCGTTTCGAGGTTTGCCAAGCGGCTAGCGCCAACTACAGCCTGTCGACAGAGGAAGGCGAGGTCATCAGCATAGCGGAGTATGAGGTCCGATCGGCGCGGCAGAGAGTGAACACCTGAAAAGCGGCTGATGATGATGTAATTTTGGTCTTGAAGTACTACATGTAGTACTAGTGGTAGGGAATACAAATGCTATATTACATGATATCTGTAACCGCAATCTATTTTATTCATGATGACGTCTTGTCGCAATTCAGTGGCTTTGGCGCCTAGAGGGTTAAATTGCAGGTTTTGCGTTCATGTAATCGCACAGACTGACATTGTGATTGTGATTAGATTAATCGTGCAGCTGTAATCTGGTAGTATCAGTGGTGGGGGGATGCTACACAAATCTATTTCTTTCATAAACCCTTTAAAAGTACTGTTTCTTTCTAAATTGAATGTTACCATTGTTACAGCTGCTGGATTTTTTTTCATTTTCTCCTGATTTAATGGATACAGTGGGCAGCAACTAAAGGTAGTAGGTGGAAATGAAAATGTACACTGTACATAGCACCTTAACAAGAACAAATTGACACTACTCCATTACCACCAAAAGCAAAAAAAATTGAAAACATGCCTAAAGCAACATGCACCACCTGGACTAAGAGGGCTCCACTACAGGTTCTTCCAGCCCACATAAAGATCTGCATGGAGAGAAAAGGATTTACCTCAGCCCCAACACAGTTAAAAAACTTCTGTTTCTGAATACAAAATAGTAAAAACTGTTTTGCACTCTTGCAGTCAGTGTCTGTACATCATCAGTTTATTCATTTTGAGTGTTCACCATCATCAAAAGTAATAATGAAAACTAATTGTGAAGACTCAACTAATAATGAAAAGTTCCATGCAAACACACACTTTTGTGTTCACTGGTTCACACGGAGTGGCATAGATAGTTTATTTTATACACAGGTACAGTATTCCATTTTCGTTAAAAATGAAGAGGTGCAGGATGCTCTGGCTCAGGATGGATTGATTTGTCTGTCATATATTTCTTTGCACAGCAGGTATCACTAGTGAGTAGGATTCACTGAGCCTTCGGGTAATAAAGCTTTGGGCTGGAAAGCCTCACTGGTTCATGAAACCTCATTCTGCCATCACTACTTGAAGATATAAGGTAGAAATTCCGGAAACCAATGTAGTGAAAGAAATTATATTCCAACAATATGATGTAAATAAACTACCTGATTTCGTTCCGTGTCTGTGGTATTTTTCAGCTAATATCAAGCTGGATTTAACCAGAAACCAGGTATGGTAATAGTTTGCAAATTATTCCAGCAAAGAAACGAGATTGTTTTCCTTATTTTAAGACTGAGATCACATCTCAATTTAAGAATCTTAGGAAATAACAGCAATTCACTTCTTCTTACAAAAATTCATTGGCGAGTGGAGGGCCTTCCTTCAGCGAGTCTCTTTTTACCTCTCTGACAAAATTGCTAACAAAAGGTTAAACAGGCGTTTGTTGATGTTGTTTAAAATTTGCCCCCTAGAATATTTTTCCAAGCCAGCAACTGCAGTCAATTTGGTGTCAGCAGCAGAATGTTACCTTTTTTATTTAGTATTTTTACTTTGTGTTCTGCTGCTGTCCTTAACTGTGTTTCTGCTGTCTTTTGGTCTGTCATTGTGTGAGGTGGTCTTGCAGTAATACACAATGTACAATGCTGTTAAATAACCTGCTGTTAGATAGCATATGCTGATTTGAAAAAGGTTTTAAATAAAAAAAATGCTAAAAACAAGAACGCTGGGCGTTATTGGCCGGGGTTATTGGAAATGGGTGTTGTACTGGATTGTGCCTGTGGGGGACGCAGTACACTCTGCTTGCAGTCTTGAGTTTTAAAACTGTGAAGCTGCTAAATGAAGGAGACTTGTTTGAAAATCTGTGTATCATCATCTTCCGCCTCTCCTGCGCGCCACAGTATCTTAGTTAAAGCTTTTATAGCTAGTTATAAGTCTTATTTTAAGGTATTAAAGTCAAATTTTTGGTAGTCATTCCTTATTTTGAGACATACATTCTTGTAGTCAGCGCAGTTAGAAAATGTGTTTCCTCAATTCTGGATTAAATGAGCGTAATTTAATTGCTTGTAATAAGCACAGTTTGCTACAATTCTAGCAATTTTTTTTTAGTTGGTAGACTTTTTTGCTAGATTTAAGAATTCTTGCCAACAATCTTTTTCTTACACCATTCGCAGATTTGTTTTTGCTCAATACAAGACAATTAGATTAGATTTAGGAATATTAAGCTTATTTCTAGAAGGGCATTTTTTGCAGTGTAACACCTGTGAGCCTGTGACGTATTTTCGACAGTAATGTTACGGATGTCAAGTCGCGTTCTTAAAATTACACTTTATAATTCTAATCGTTTAACTTATTAAAATCTAATTCTGACAGATAAATTACACACTATAAATCATTTATAAATAGTTTGACTTGTACAAATTGTGCATTCATTCAGAACTGTAGACTAATATGCATTAATGCATAATTTGCATACTTATGCATACATATCTTTTGGGGGGCGGGTAATGGGACACCGCGGCAAGGTGAACGGTTTTTGGGGGTTATTCTGGCAAACTTTGGAAAGAGTGCGAGATATGAATAAATAATTCCATTAAATGAACGAGTTTTGACTCGCGAGTCACAACACCCAAGTCCGAGTCAAGTCTCAAGTCATTGAGGGCGAGTCTAAAATCAAGTCACAAGTTTGTCTGTGCGACTTAATTGCGACTCGAGTCCGAGTCTCAGACTCGAGTCCCCATCTCTGACACCTTCACCTTTGAGCCGTTCCTTCACATCTTCACATCTACCTCATGCAGATGTAATCACGGCCATATAGAGGCGACATGCAAAACGTAGTGCAAGGGTGTCCAAACCTGTCCAGAAAGGCCGCTGTTAAGTCTGTATGTGGTCAGTTGAACAAACCACTAAAAATGTTAGTGACCTAAGTTGTTGCCTTCATCTCTGTCTTAAATCCTACTATTTCGGATGGCTGCCCTTTCTGATCAAAGAAGCTATTTCCCTTTGTTTCCTGTACTGTATTCATTTTATGATGAAAAAAACCATCTTATGAGTTTTTTTAGTCTGATGAAGATATTGTGGGATTATCTGGAAGGGTTTTTGGTTTTAACCATGGAGAAAAGGGGGGGCCGTGTGATTAACTGTTTAACTGGAGGAGCAGAGTTGACTATTTACAGGTATTTTACCCGACAGCTCCATGTTCATCCATGTAGACTGTGTGGAACTGTTTAAACACTTATTTAAATTCAAGGATTAAGTAAGTTAAAGCAAGGATTAAACATGTTTTATCAAAAATTAATGAAATTGAGGGATTAATGATGCTCTTTTTACCTTTTTCGATGATTTCAGCTTAACATTTTCAGACCTGCTGCTGTATTATATGTGTACAGTTGTTAATAAAGTAATTTTAATCTCACTCTCTTTCTCTCTCTCTCTTTCTCTCTCTCTCTCTCTCTATCTCTCTCTCTCAGTGTGGGGTCTTTAAGAGTAAGAACCTGTATGAAGTGCACAGTGAAGGAAAGAGAGTACTTGGAACAGAGACTCCACCAGAAAAGAACGAGGCGGAGAAAAAGAGGAGCAGTGTTTCTGATGAAAAGAAGAAGGAGGCGTTTTCTGGAGCTGAAAGTAAAACTCTGACGGACGGCAGGAAGAACCCAGTGTACCCAGTTTACCCAGTCAGTAATCATCACTGATTCATCCTCTAATCATCTTCAGTCTCTGTTTATAAAGGAAAGTTTATCTCAGTGACCCCCAGTCAGTTCACACTCATCATTCATTCCTGTTTCTTGCAAAAAATCAGGACCAGTTTGAGAAACTCTAATGAACTTCTGAGCAGTGAAAACAGAATATATATGTCTGTCTCTCTCTGTCTCTCTCTCTCACAGTATGGGTTCTTTAGGAGTAAGAACCCTTATGAACTGTGCAGTGAAGGAGAGAAGGAAGTTGGAACAGAGACTCCACCAGAAAAGAATGAGGGGGAGAAAAAGAGGAGCAGTGTTTCGGATAAAAAGGAGGAGGCATTTTCTGGAGCTGAAAGTAAAACTATGAGTCAGTCAGGAGGATGTTGTAACTTTCTTAATAATGGAAGATTTGTATTCTCATGTACTCACTTGAACTTATATTAATGAGCACCTGGTATGATTTTACACACACACACACACACTAACAGCGGAAGATCTAATACCTCTTCCACTCCTTTGTTCTTGTATGATAAGTCATTCTCTTGTTCTCCCTGAACTCGAGGTACCCGGAACACCATACTGGGCACCTGATGTAACATGAGTGGCACAGGAATACAAATGTAGCCTCATCTGTGGGATGGAAAATGTAGGAAGGGTGGTCTTAAAGAGATAGTGGCATGGAACCAGGAGGTGTGAGAAAGTGGAGATGGGGGTCAACTAGGTTGGAAACAGGTGTATAAAGAACAGATCTTGGTGCCACCAAAATGCTGTGGTTCCACAGTCTAAAAGGATGTTGTTTGTTGTTTTGCTACCTTTTTTGGCAAAATAAAGAAAACAATTACATTTTCTGTTGTAAAGTTGTCCTTTTATTTTCTTAGAAGCTCAAGTTTCCTCCATGACACAACAGTAATCACTGATTTATCCTCTAATCATCTTCTGCTCCTGTTTAAAAAGGAAATCCCATCAGTTTCCCTCAGTGACCCCCAGTAGGTTCACACCAATCCTTGTTTAATTTTTCTTTATTTCTCCTTTATTCTCCCTTATAATATCTCCTTTGTAATAACAGTGTTTAGAGTTCTGTAGTGTTCTGACTGAATCAGCAATTAGGTGGAAATTAATTGTGTTCACAGGTTATTAGTCGTTATGTTTGTTTCTGTTTGGAATTAATCGGATTAAATTAAGCAGAATTTGGAATTAAAAACACGTGTGAAACAATCGGTCCAGAAGATTTTCGGCCCATGATGATGACTGCCTCATAAGCCGATTTTGATGACCTATTAGTGCTTTTTGAGCTATGTGCTGAACTCTGTGCAGTCTTAGAGAGACCAACCCGACGGAACCGCGCCACCCCGTAAATACAGGTTCCTTGCAACTGGCTGTTACCAGCGTGAATTAGCCGACAGGTATGTTATAATTAACAATCAAATTGTTGATCTGTTCTAAAGCTTGTTCAAGAAATAAAAGAATAACGTAATTGTTTATTTATCCTCTCGGTCTGGGATATCCCAAACATCACTACGATCAATATTCCCTTCCGTTTGTATGGGATTATTAAAATGAATAGTAGATGCATTAATTTCCCGTACACGGTGGGAGAACAGTATCCAATATCAAAAGGCAGTTTACAGCAATGTCCGTTTCTCAAATGTTATCGGCGCAATTGACTGCACTCACATTGCAAAACTGGCTCCATATAAAGGGGAATTTATGTGCGTAAATAAAAAACATGTACATGCTAAAAATGTGGAAGTTGTTTGTGACGCTGAAATGGTCCTGATAAACGTGGTTGCACGATGGCGTGGTTCAACACCTTTATCCTTTATCCAGGAACACATCAGTATAGGTGCGCGCGATGTCTGTCTTCTTAAGGTGAAAAGGTGTAATTTCTGTTCATTGTACATTGTACTAATCATTGTACATGTATTGAATCATTTCTTTTTTTAATGCAGGTGACAGCGGCTACCCTCTCAAGCTCTGGCTCCTCACTCGTGCGCGCACAACCGGGTTGGCGTGCACTTTTGTGGCCGGTTGTAATACCAACCCCCCAAAAGCGTGCCGAATTATGAGAGCCTGTGCGGTGTCTCTACAGTTCAGTGTGGTAGACCGTTAAACGCGTCTACCGCATTCACAAATCAGACAGATGAATGTGAGCCTGACTGGATCTGTTTGTATGGTAAAGATGTATCATTATTTGCGTTTGACAATAAAATATACACATTTTAATACCAGCACATTAAGGGGTCTTCTGACATCTTCTGAATTCACAAATCACGAAAGACATGCCACCCCTTTTAACTGTCTCCCACACTGAACTGTAGAGATACTCTCTAGAGCGGTGAATTGCAAACTATCTTTACCGAGGTAGCCCCGTACCCGACAAAAAGGCAAGACTCAGGGAAGATGTATTGCGGCGTTTGTAAAGACAGCAGTGCAAAGGTATTTTAATGTTGTTGAAATATCACCTATCACAGCTCTAATTGGTTTCAGTTAATCAGAAGTTACTCGAAAAGGAACAATATGAAAATGTAAATAAAGCACTGTAAATAAAACCAGAGAAAAAAATGTAGAAAATGTTAAGGCCGCTGTGAAAAAGATGTGCATGCACACGTAAAGATGTGCGTGCATAAGTAAACACTCGTGAATATCAGTCTATAGTAGAGAATGAATGAAAAATGTTTAAACTCTTGTACAAGGTAAACCATATGTAAAATATGTAGTGTGTATTTTATATATCAGAATACGATTTTTAAAAAGTTACGACTTTAAAAGATTACAAATACAATGTGTAATGCTACGGTTGTGATTTCTTCATTATTAATACCAAATGATTTAAAAATATATAATTTTGTAGATCTGGAGACAACAGAATGTTTTATAAAAGAAACTTAAATTCTCTACAGAGCAGGGATGTTTTGATTGTTTTTATTCTCGGATGCTGAAATAATTTTCACATGTAATTCATTTTTAAAGATCATAAATACTGGGTTATTATGTGAATGTAGATAGCTAAAACAGTATTAAAGACAAAGATTATAATACGAAATTGCTAAAGGTGACATTCTCAAGAAACAAGAACATGACCTTGTAATTACGACCTATGGATGTAGCAAAAAATATCTTTCCTATGTGGGAATTGAATAAACTAAGAGGTGTTCTCTCCACTTTTATAAAGCATGTGGAGTTCAGATGGAACTGCATAAAAAACAGTCACTGGTATTTTGAATTTGGTAAGGAATTCTACGTAATTGTATGAAAGGCCTTCCTGCTTGAATAACTGACTCACCAGTACAATTCCACTTCTGAACCACTTTTCAGAAAATAAAGATTTGTTTACAATTATTCCAAATACAAATGCGATGAAGGTAGAAGTTGTGCTTATAAATGAGTGGCCATGCAATAAGAGCCTGTTGATAGAAGTTGATAGAAAATTTAAAAGGGAGTTTTGGAGTCTTATAAATATACTAATTATACACTGCATTACTACAGTAAGAACTCGAGACCCCCAACTCAGATAAGACAAGTTGATTCCGCGCCGGCCCAAATTTAAGGTATCCCTCTCGATATCGTGCTTTAGGGTGTGTGTGTTTTGGGGGGGGTGCTGACGGGATTACGCGCCGGGCCAAATTTACGTTATCCTTCTCTAAATCGTGCTTTCGTGTTGGGGGCGTGGTTTGCTGACGGGATTCCGCCACGGCCTGTGTCTGTATTTTCCATCTTGACGCCATAATGTTGAATGGATGCAGTTTGTGGAATCGATGTATGTTCTGCTCAATACATAATGCCCGTGAGCCCTGTAATCTTTTAAATTCGTAACTTCGTAACCATAATCTCATTCTCACAGATAAGACTACATATTTTAGAAATGGTTTGACCAGTACAAGAGGTCTATAGACTAATGTTTATTTATGGACGCACATCTTTTTTGACAGCGGCCTTACCCCATAAAAATGAATCTTTATTCTCTGTAGAGACTTCAGCTTCAGCTTTAGCTTCAGAAGATGAACAGCAGGTGGCGCCATAGTGATGATCAGGGAAGGAGGACCTGACCTGCCTGCAGTGATGGAGGCTGAAGTTTTCGTCCTCAGGGGCCTGAGTGATGTTTAGGGTTTTATCATTTACAGATCCAGCACGAAGAAAATATTCCACTCTCACGTGGGCAAATTCACTTTCAATGCAAAGGTGGGCAGTTGTGTGATGAACAGTGTTGGGCAAGTTACTTTAAAAAAGTAATTAAACTACTGATTACTGATTGCTCCCTATAAAAAGTAATCAAATTACTAATGAGATTACTTTATTTCGAAAGTAATTAGTTACTTTACTAGTTAGATTAGTTACTTCCCGAGCCTCTAAGGAAACTGTTAAATCAGCTCAAACACAGTTAATTATTAAGTGTTACAAACCTATACAACTCACATAATGTTCTTGCCTTTAAAGTAAAGGGTATATTTCCAGCTACTGAACGGGAACTTCTGACTCTCCATGCTCTGTTTTTTTTTTCGTTTGAGTTGCTGTCCACGCAGGTCTACCGTAGATGACGTCACGCGTGCGCCTGTCAGACAGACATCTGCCTGCCGCTGACAGTTTACTGTGAACTTGATTTAATTAGTAACGCACCGTTACTTAAATTGTAACGTTAATCTAATTACCCTTTTTAAAATTATAACGCGTTAGATTAGATTAAAGCTCAATTCGCAGCGATGTGTGATTTTCCAAATGTAAGTGGAGGGAAGGAAGGAATTTGCTTATATTAATAGAAAGCATTTTCGTTCTATTAATGTGCAAATTATTGGTGATTAAATTTGCTAGGTATTTGTGATCTTATTAATGTTGTGGCGAGATGGCTTGGCTCAACCCATGATTTGTTTATTCTCAGAACTAGTAGAGCCTATCCCCAGTGTAATCTTAAACATAAGGCATTAATTCAAGAGGTTCTAAACCTTCAGATGGGTATGTTTTTGTAAATATTGATTTTATTAATATTAAGACTGAGCAAAAGGTTGTATGATGTCATGTG
>JBBPCY010102105.1:0-20369 GCA_037974405.1 Brachyalestes nurse | reverse complement strand
CCACCAGAACCCTCTCAGATCACACAGAGAGGAACCACCAGAACCCTCTCAGATCACACAGAGAGGAACCACCAGAAACCTCTCAGATCAAACAGAGAGGAACCACCAGAACCCTCTCAGATCAAACAGAGAGGAACCACCAGAACTCTCTCAGATCACACAGAGAGGAACCACCAGAAGCCCCTCAGATCACACAGAGAACATCTTATTTATGAAGTTTTTGCTCAGTTATTTTATAACATGAAGATGCACATGTTCTCCTCAGTTCTCAGTAAAGAGAGGGTTTTAAGTTGCTGTTTCATGACAGTGAGGGTCTCGAAGTGGGAAGGGGCACAGTATTTATGGTAGCGCTGCACGATAAAGATAAACTATCAGTATTGCGATTTTACTGCTACATGTTGCAATTGCGATGCCATTCAAGATATTAAAGGACCCTTATCATCAGTTTTCTGGAATTAAAAAAGTAAATATTGTTTCAAATGGTACATTTACTCTCCCAATGCATACGGTCCATGTACAATAAATAACCCGTTTTTAAATCAAAGTTTTTGTGATATTGAATCAGTCCCCACCTTCCTACTTGGAAAACAGCGATGTTATCAACTACACTTCACTAGCTCCTAATCACCACTCATACTAAATAGGTAGTAGAATATAGTTCAGATCATAAACAACTGTGTTGATTTGTTTTTTGTGCTCAAGCTGTTGATCGTTATCTTCCAGATAAATATTAGATAGAGACTTATGACTGTAGGTGGTTATTTGTTGATTTATTATCGGTTGATGATGACTCCTGGCAACCACATGGATAGCTTTCCTCCAGAATACCCTTTTTTCTGTTTAGGTCTTCAGGCTTCTTAATGGCTTATTCATGACTCCTCTGATTGTATCCATCCATCTTGTTGCTGGCTGTGCTCTTCCTTCCTTGCATTCAGTTGTTACAGGCATAATTGTGTTTTCCAATGAATTGGTTCTTCTCATGTGTCTGAGCTAAGAGAGCTCTAGGTTGGCTGTCTGGCCTTCGAGTGAGATGTGAGGCTTGATTTGGTCAAAGATTCATTTGTTTGTGTCAGTACTCTCAAAAGTAGAGATGCATCAATTCTGGTTTTCTGGGTTGATCTTTTATCCAACTAACACCTTATTGTGGCCTATGCTGATATTATTAACCAATAGTTTCAATCTTTTTTCAATTCATTATTGTATTACTTGAAACGTTTTGACATTATTTAGCAGACAAACTTGAAACCAGTTATGTGTGAACAATTTCTAAATAAAGAACAGATATGTAATTAAATGTCTATAACAACTAACGGTGTTAATTACACATTGATTAACCTGACACTAGACTATATAAAGAAATCATGTCATAAAAATGGAGCAAAGGCTGCAGATTTCTCCTGTGCAACCCTGCCCATTGAAAGACTGACAATAGGTTAGTAAAAAAAAGTCAACAATAAAATAGCTTCACACAAAATCAGGTTAATTTGTTTGGGTCTAGTTTTAACATTTAAAATAAGCACTTTTGAGACAAATCTGAACATGGAGATTACAGGCTTAAATGTGTGTCTGACACATTTAGGATATGAAACATACTCTCTTTAAAACTAGATAAATGATCATCCTAAACAGGATTTACGTTAGTTCAGTTTGTGATCAGTGTTTCCGCTTGATCAAGAGGTTTGCTGTGGGGTTATTTCCAATTAGGGGGGCGACAACCAATTTGTCATCATTTTGTTTTCAATTTTGAGGGTCCACTATGGGAAATGTTATGAGCAGAAGCACCAGTGATGGAATTTGAGTTAGGATTTAGTAGTATTCTGTGGAATTGCTGATCATACCTGACATCCATCCTCCAGCTGTTGGTCTTCCTCTGTTAAGGCTCTGCTGATTTTAGAGCAAACCTGACAATAAAGTTCTGCTGTGAGTTTTCCATCAACCCAACACCCCTCGTCATCAGCCTTGGTTTCAGTAAGAGGCACATCCACCCCCTCCTCAAACTCAGCAGCTATTCTGAACACAGGAACATTATATGAAAAAGAGAGAGAGAGAGAAAGAAAGGGAGAGAAACAGAGAGAGAGAGAAAAAGAGAGTGCAGAATCCACAGCATAAAAACTCAATAAAAACCAACCTGAACCCGACCTGAGCTCAATGATGTACTTGGAAAAATTGGTCCAAACCCAGTATTTTGTCAGGTCCTATAAGGGGCCTGGGGCGGGTAGCAGAGCTCTACTTTGTATATTGCTGTGAGAAGCCTGAAGCATACTCAACTCAAGTATGTGAATGCAAATGACAGCACCCAACCAAAGCATTGCGAAAGCACAGTCCTGCTTTAAAAACTCAACTTTAAAGTAAAACTACAAAGCTTTAAAGTATTTTTTCATTGATGTCACAAGAGGAGCAGCTAAAGAGGAGCAGCTAAAGAGGAGCAGCTAAAAGTAGGCTTATGCTCAAACTACTCAAACCATGGAAGTGATACACAGCCAACAATGTGGTATCACACAGTATGATTGTGTGTTTCAAGATTTGTTTCAAGACAGGTTCAGAATAGTTTTATTTGTACTGCTTTTTGAACTGATATCGGCCAGGTATAAAATCTACGATTGGACTGGTGCCACCTTTTCATATTCTGGCCTTCTGCGACATGAATTCTGGAAAGGTATTAATTATCCTTTTATCTATAGATGGCATTACTGGAGCCTCTCAAAGACAGATTTGGTTAGTAGAATTAGAGGTCTAGCTAAAAAGTCAGCTCATGATCAGTTTCAATAGATTATTAGGGTTGGGAACCAAAAGCAGGTTCCAATTTAGAACCAATAGGAAAACACCAAGTTTTGGGTACCCTTTTGTTCTCAAATTTTGGTTTTTGGTTTCTAAACACTACATATGCTCTGGGACATTCTGAGTGTTTAAAATAAAGATACCTTTATGGAATTGCAATGGGGAAGCGATAAGAACCAGTGGCTAAAATGACCCAACCCTGTAGATGAGTCAAGGCTCACTGTTCAATGCACTCATGATACACTCAGTCCATGATTCAGTTTGATTCATGATGCTGAGTTCATGAGTCAATATTCTCATAGTCCTCAGAAATAACTTTGAATGAAGAAAAATGGTGACTATTGTGACATAATTGACTTATGAAACTAGAGCTGGGGGTGATGTTCGACACAAATGTGATGGACTGGGCTGTCGATTGGCTCTGGTTTAACATTAGAAACAATGCAGATACATCAAATATTTGAAGTAATAGAATGGTTATTCACCTTGATACATTGTCAAGTTCATGATGCGTATTGCAACATCTTTGTGTACCAAACTTTAAATAAACCCCTTGAACAGGACAAAATAAACAAAATAGTATGTTACATATTGCAATGCCTTTCTGTATAATAAAGGGCACAATCGTCAAGGAAAAACTTAAACAGAAAGAAATACTAGAATACAGGCCCTTCTAAGAACACCTTGTTTAAATCAGTGCTTTTATTGGTTAAAGAATAGCCAAAATTATTCCATTTTTGTTGGATTACATAAAGACTTCGATTCATCAAAACAGCCAGTAACTCAGCTGGAGCTGTGATTGGCCAACCTGTCAGAAATACTGTCTTTGGTTTGAGGCTCGTTTGCATTTTGCAGCCTTCAATTATATCTGTATTGCAGAGACAGACATTGTGATAACGATTAACAGATAATATGTTGTGCAGAAATAGCTTTGAATATGTTTAATGCACAGGTCTTTAGTTGCTGACCCCACTTGACTACAGTTGAAGTGCAGTTATCATCTTTCGGCCATGGCCAGCGTAAGCTATGTGCAGTCGTGTAAATTTTCTGCAAGTGACCCGAGGTCACTGTTTAAAACGCCTTCCAAAATTCCAAATACTGTTTACACAAGCTCCAGGGCAAAGGACGTATAACACACAGGGGCTGAAAATGTTCCCATTGTTGTGTGCTTGACATTCAGTAATTGTTCTAATTGAGGAATTATATTTACTTAATTCAGGCTTTGGTGTTAAGAGGTTAACAGAAATTGGACAAGCATGGCAGCTAGGAAGCAGGAAGGAGTCCGTGAGCGGGCAAAATACATCAGTCATTCATAATTCTAGTGATGTTCGAAACTCATTTTCTGCTTAACTGCAGCTAAAGACCGCGTTTTTTACACAATTGGGTTTATATAAAATTGAAAAACTGAATGACACCCAAACGAGCAATGTTTTCATGATGGTCTGAGCACCGATAACATATCTGAAACAGTGCTAGTGTCATAATGTTACTTCTTTCTTATGGAACCACAGCCACAGCAGTCTGTACTAATAGTATCCGTCTGTTAATTAGTAGGGCCCAACCGACATGAACAATGAAAATAAAACTCATCTACACCATATTCAGCTGAGAAACATTATTTGCATGTTGCAGATGCACTTATCATTTTTAAAATGATGTTAAAGAGGCAAAGGTAGCATTAGGAGTACTGTCCAGAGACTCCTGTTGGTGAAACATGGTGTTCTTGTCCAGACAGGGAACCCCAGTGTGCTGCGTGGAGCAATGTGGAACGTTGTTAACCACTATGTTACACCAATAACGAGATTGAGGGCTGGCAATCATCCAGCCAGTAAATTTGTCTGGCTTTAGTGTTCAGATGTTTTAGTGAGCTAAAGCCTTAAAATGACTTTTTGCCTCTTGCTGGGATTTGTTGATTTGGTTGCTTGATTATTGAAGTGGATGAATGGGGGGGTTTGCAGCTGCGGCATAAGCAGTGCGTTTGTGAAACCAGAACAAGGAATCTGCAAAAATGTTGGCTGTGGGCAAAGATCACAGATGAGGCGAACAGATTATATTCCTTTATAATTACTGTCGGAACAAAACCTGGCATACAGACATTTCAGTGTAGCTTTTAATGTAAATCAGTTTAATACGATTTTTTTACTTGCTCTGTTCATCGTGAAATTTGTGAGGAAAAATGGAGACACAAGGCTTTGTTGTCTGACAGCGACTAGAAATTCCTATCACTTATTGAATGTGGTCTTTTGGTTTTTAAAAGCTTGTTCCTAAAACAAGCTCACCTGCCAAAGTTATCCCTGACTGGGACTTTAAAGCATTTTCATATGCAAAGCACAGTCAAAGCAACTTCAAAATGAGTGTCATATTCCACCATGTTCATGTTCACATGTACATTTTCCACATTTACACTACAGCCTGACCAGTAAGAGTGTTTTGTGGGTAACGCAGATGCTATGTTTAGAAGGCTACAATTACTGAAAACTGATCAAATCAGCCTGTATAATTTAATTATAATTTAATTAGAGGATGTTTGCAGTTTTATTAACAGTTGCTTTACATTTTAAACTCAAATAAATCAACAGTCACTGATAACTGAAATACTGGACTGGGGGTAAAGCTACCCATATTTGCAGTTTAGTTTTTCCTTTTATAACCATCAGGTTTTGTGTTCAAGTTCCCCAGTTTAGCCAGTACTGATGTCATATACTTGTTATATATACAGGGCTCCAGACAAAATAAAAAGCTTAGGAGCCATTGGCTCCTAAACACAAAATATGTGGGCGCCAAATAATTTTTTTAGGAGCCAGAATCTCTGTCAAATGTGATATAAATATTATAAATATTGTCATGGCACATTTTGTCTCCAGTTATACCCCAGCGTTAAAACAAAACAAGAAATCACGACATGGACTAAATTGTTGCCAGTTAAAACATGTTTCTCGTGTAGTTAATGTTTATTTTAGAACGCCGCAACAGGTTGCCAGGTTGTATGAATCGCTTCAAACGAAACTCAGTATGTCAACACTGCTCTCGATAGTACAACTGTGTGATTCATCACTCACTCGGGTGAATCACCCGGATCCATTAAATAAAGCTTGAGTCACGAATCTGAGGTCCCCATTGAACCGAATCCTTTGAGTCCTAACTACACCATGAAATTGTAAACTCCGTCACATAAATATATCTTATAATCATTAAACCATCAATTACTACCATAAAAGTTGGACAACTTACAGTTTCTTTGCACGACCACACTTAAAAATGAGGTATATCCTACAAACCTACAATCCTACAAACTTCCTGAAAAGATGAATCCTCCTAGTGGACTCCTTGTGTCAGTCAGCGATTCTGAATCGCTCAGAGAGCGGGTTAGCGCTCCTAAAGCAGGAGTCAGTGAGTCCGCCGGTTCCACAGCCGGAACCATGCAACCGAATCTGAATTTCTCGGAGAGCGGGTTAGTGCTCCTAAAACAGTGAGTCCGCGGTTAACATCCTCCACAGCCAAAAACATGCAGCCGAATCTGAACGACAGTAATGAGTGAATGTCTAGGCTGAAATTTAGTTTTATTTATTTATTTATTTATTTATGATGTCTACTGTGAACAAGGCTAAGGTCATTGAAAAGCTTTTGGAAAACAATCTCCTTCTTTGTTCTGATTTTCTGTTTTCTTTGGGTGGATTAAACATACGTTTGGAAGGCGCTGACATCATGGCGTCAGCCTGTTGATGATTAAAGCGGTTTCGCCGGTGTTCGGTGACAGAGCTCTGACGTGGTAGATGATTCGGGTGTTGCTGTATGATTAATAATGCTGGGTTTGGTTACATGTTTTGTTTGGCTTTACCTTATCATTATGCTGTCAGTCCACACTTATGACTAGCCTTTGGTTTTTTGTTTCATTTTCTTAATGGTTTTAGACACAGCCGCCGTGCCTGCTATGCTTGAAAAACCCTCTCTGCAACTTCATATTTAGCTATTTCACATGTTCTTCTTAAAGGGGGACTGCCATACACCTGCTGAACTCTGATACCTTCTCAGTCTGAGAAAACCTCTCAATGAACTGTACAATAAGGTGCCTTGGTAATAATATGCGATGCTACACACTTCTGCAGTTATAATCTTTCCTGCTTGGTAATATGCAATAAACTACCAGTTTTTGCACAGCACTTTTTACCATGCATTTCATAAACGGCAGATTTTTATTCTTTTCAAGCATTGGAAACTACTACAGGGAACAACTGTAAATGAGAATATGTCAAATATGTAGGTACATGTGTAAGAATATGTAACAGTGCATGTCTGACATCCTATTAACTGGTTGTTGGTGATGCAGAGTCAAATTCTAGACTGTCCTTGAACTTTAAATGCAATCGTTTACGGTTTCATCACTTAGGTTGTTATATATATCGAACACTTGTCCGGTGATCCACATTATAATTATAATTATGATGAATAAAACAGATTTTCTGGCCAATAAAGGCACTCAAATGGTGAACTCTAAATTAATTTGTTAGCAAAGAATATTGAATGCATTTTTAGTAAATATTAAGTACACATGGGCAATAATAATCCGTCCTGGTTACCATAATTGCTTAACACTGCACATGGCATCTAACACTGCCTGCTTTTTTACTGACAGTGTCCCCACACTGCTGGTTCTTTGCTATGCTGGGAGATGCAGTACAGTTTTTGCTGGCAAATGTAACCTTCCAGTTGTCCTTTTACATCTCTTCAATTTGTTTTATTAATAAAAGATGTTGGAAGTACATTAATTATGGATCATTACAAATACTTAGCTTTAAAAGTACCAAGTCATCACACAGTGAGGAAAAAGAAGTCCTGTATAGAAAACGAGATGCATCAAGATGTATTGATAATAACATTTTATCATTGCATCGCAGCCCTCTGAATATTATTTGAATCGTAATGGATGGCCGTGTGATAACTAGGGAGCGAATCCCCACATGAAGCGCCCCACACTTAGCCAGTCGCACCACTGAGTTTCATTTGAAAAAATCGACTTTCGAATGTAATTACTTTTTAAGGCAACTGACATCATATTTTATGACGTATAATCTTTTCTCAATCACCTTCGTCTTGAGAAACTGTTGCTGGCGTGGTATGGAGCTTCTTATCTGGATATGAGTGAACAAGCCCTCAGGCTACCTAAACCTGACGTGCAAATATCGTATAATCCTCTTTAGAACTTGCTGAGGAACAAATAAGTGTGTTATTGTATAAGTAAGCAAAATGTGCCATGTGCTACTTGTTAGCAGAAGACAGGTTGAAAGTTTTTTTTTGCAGCCCACTTAGATGCAATCATGTTGAAGCCGGGAAAGGGGAGGTCCATTTGAGGCGAGCACCCTTGGTTTTAAGTTGCATTTCGTTTTCGGCCAAATAAGTGGCCTAATGCTTTATTCAGCAGTGTATAAACATGACCCTTTGAATATTTGATGCTTGCCAGCTTGTTTTTTTTAATTATTTACGGGACTGTAATCTCCTCCTGAAACAGTGGCTTCAGGCAGAAAGAACAATCAGCCCTGTGCCCCCCCCCCCCGCCCATCCTCCTTACTCTCCCCGCAAGATACCTGCACGTTTTGGCATATGTGCAGACACGGCACTTGGCTAACCCTTCTCTTTTGGCATGATAAAATCGCGACACTCCCAGGGAGAGAGAGAGGTAGAGAGAGAGAGAGAGAGAGAGAGAGAGAGAGAGAGAGGGAAAGAGGGAGAGAGAGAGCTGTAAAAACAGTAAACAAGCCAAACGTTCATTATTTTCATCACTGCGAGGCAGCAGATAGCACCTTGTTGCGTTCCTCTGCGTCAGTGCATCAGTCTATCGACTTTGCATCACTACTGCTGATGCAGATATTATTAGCTGATTCATTATTGTCCTCTGGTATGTGGCGGTGTTTTTACAGAGCAGGTTATTGCCTGTTATTCAGTGGCAAAGATTTATGATCACCCCTTCCGATGGATTCCTTCGTCTTCATTCGGAACCTGCTATGACAGGACGTCTAGCCACTGGCTCTTTTATGATGCTGTTATTATATCCGTTCACGATTGAAAGAGATATCATAAAAAAACAAAAAAAACAAAAGCCTGCCTCATAAAAGGCAACATCATAATCCATTATATATTCTATCTGTTTGGGAAACTATAGAAACGATACACAGATCATTTACACATCAGCATTTTCCTGATACTCTTACCTGTTTCAAGTAGATCTGCATGATATGGACAAAATTTCATTTTGTGATTGTGATGCCTTTCAAGATATCAAAGGCCATATCATTACTTTGCTTGACTTAAAAAGGCTTGAAGTCTGTAAATGTTGTTGTAAATAATACATTTACTCGACCCCATTCATGCAGTCCATTTATACAATCTTTCAAATCAGTTTTTGTGATGTCACAAAAGCATCACATTTAAATTGAAATCCTTATCCTGACTATAGCAGTTTAGTCCCGTCCATTCATGCACTGATTCACCAACACCTTTAAAGGTTAAAGACTAAAATAAATGTAAACATTGTGTTGGATTTCACAAAGACCTCCCAGAACACCCAGTAACTCACCATAATCTGTGACTGGTCACCCTGTCAGAAATGCTGTGATAGATTAGAGGCCTGTGCTATCGGTATCGCAAAGACTGATATTCTGATAATGATTAACAGATGATATATTGAGCAGCTCTACCTTTAAGTGAGTTTTTTATATATGCATTATTATCACGCAGACTGGTAACTGGTCACTCATAATCCATTGAGAAGCTGAGTTTTAATTGAGTTTTGAAACCGATATGAACTGAGTAATTGGGCCACCACTAGACTGGCGGTATAAATCGCCCCACCTGAAGTTCTGGGTTCATTTATTACTTGACAATTACTGTTCAGTTTGTTTTATGTGCTATATGTAATTAAATGGGAGTTGTAGGATGGTCACTACACTGACCCCAATTCCAGAGTAATGTGGAAAATGACCCTGTTCCATTACTGAAGGTCACCAATAAGTGATGTAATGCCCTGCTAATAACTTGTCTTGATCTAACCCTTTTAATGCCCTTACCATGCTGTTTAACATCAGATCTCTTTGTTAGTCTTGCCCAGCTACAGTAAAACAACAAGCTCTGGGACTTTCTCCCATAACAATGGTGTATCACAGTGTTTCACAAACCCCAGAGTTTAGTCAGTGTTGCCAGATTGGACTGTTTCCCATCCACTTAGGTTATATATAAAATAAAGCTCAGAAAAAAACAACCTTGGATACGTTCCTTTTCACCACGAGTGGGTGCATTCTTGATTACCCCTGAATAGGCCACAGTGTGGGGTGTTAATATTAAATGGATTTTGTTGGACTTCCTTTGTGAATAGTATTGGGAAATAGAACTTAAAACTAGTTTGTGACTAGTTTTTACCACAGTTTCTAAGCATGGCTATCAGTGGTTTAGGGCTACACGATATGGACGAAATATGAGTATTGCGATTATACTGCATTTAGTCTTAAGGATAAACATGTGAGGGCATGGCTATATAAGAATAAGTTATGAATTCTATTTGTGGTACCTTAGAAACACCTTGCTATCTTTGGTTAAAGATCGGCCCAAATAATTTGACTTTTGTTAGATTACATGAAGACCTTGATTCATCAGAACACCCAGTAACTGACCTGGAGCTGTGATTGGTCACCCTGTCAGAAACTGTGATTGGCTAGAGGCTCATTTGCATTTTGCAGTGTTCTGTGATATTAGTATTACAGAGACTGATATTGCGATAACAATTAACAGACAATAAATTGTGCAGCCCTATGTCAGTGCATTGTTGTAGGGATAATTTGCTTCCTCATAAGTACAACATTGCTATAGTTTACCCTGGCCTGTTATGGAGGCTGAGTGACCGTGAAGATTAGCATGGCCTTGCTTTGGTGGCATGCTAAGAATGGAAAGAGGTTTGCCAGCACTTCCGCTGAATCCTAAACACAATATACATACTTAAAATGAGTTTTATGTTATATTAATGTTACTGCCTGTCTCCTCTGTGATAGACTGGTTACCTGTAGTGCTGTGTATAATTTGAATTTCATCTATTCCAATTCTAATTCCAGCTCTTATCGACTCTCCATATTGATTCCATAAAGATAAAAAAAGGAAGACAAATGTTTACATAGTTAAATTTTCTTTATTCAGAACAGAATGTCCAGGTTCCAGCACATCCTGGACCCCTGGTTAAGGATAAGCAGCTCAGATAATGGATGGATTGATGTAATAAATTACATAAACCAGTAAATGTACTCGCAGCTGCTTACGTTTTCACGTGTAAAGTTATACGGCAGGGAAGACAGGTCACTTTTGGTTTAGGTTACAGCCTGAAGTAGAGATTTACCTAAGAACATGCAACTTCAAAAACTCAAGAAAAGAGGAGAGTTAAGTCATTTGTAAGTCACTGACGTTGTGCATTGAGATGAATTCTGTGAAGTTCAGGCATCTGTTCATCTTACTTGGTTGAACAGTGTTTCCTCTAGGCGTTTTTCTTTTCAAGTCAAGTGATAGACCCTTCGAAACTCGAATACACTACATTACGAGTTTATACTCTCTGCACATTTGTTTCTGAGAAGTACAATGGTGAATTGCTTTTGATTACTAGGCTTAGAATAATGACATTGCTTTGCTTTGACCATCATAAAGGAGGAGCTCTGGGTGCTTTCCTCGCAATATAATGGCAAAGTGGACACACCAGGCGAGCTTGCTGGAGCTCTCCTCCAGCAAAAGGAACACAGTGCAGTATCACACAATTCCATCAAGTATATCAGCTGGATCAGTTATATAATTGGATCCACTCCAGGCTTAGGATCTGAATTTAGCAGCTCTTTACATTTGAAAGTAGATTACATGTTTTTGAGCCAAAAATGACCATGATTTACATAAAAAATGGAACGCTAGAAAGCCAATGTTAGTCCGGCAGTTATGTCTGCATCTCTCTCAAGCCTGCTGGTGTGTGATTTTGACCTAATGGTAGCTGGAAACCACATATATATATATATATGTGGAGTATATATGTATGTGGAGTATCAGTTTTGACATAACCGTTATGCTTTGCCATAAATAAACACAGTTAAAGTACAAACAGAACGAAACAGGCCTGCCTTGAATTTTGACCACATTATAACTTCATTCTTAATGTTACAGAAATGTATCAATTCATCGTTTTGGCTACATCTAACACTGGTTTTCCTCGTTTTCAGATTCTTAGTCTCCTACTGTTCATTTTAAACCAACATATTACAATTTAATTAACTTATTATTTTATGAATACAACTGCAGATGATTTGGTGTTAGCAAAATTAAATGACTGACCAAATGACTGTTCTCAGAACTCTATGTTTAGTTTATTCACAATATTTTCCTAGTATTGGTGAAAATTGGATCCAGCCCGCTACTTCTGGACAACTTGCACACTAGAATGAAGAGTCATTCTCGAAAACTGAGGTGACGTGACAGCATTTTAAAATGATTTGCTGTTAATAATTTACCTTGCCGACTTGGGCAAATAATTTAAAATGTAATGCGTGTGCACGTTATGTAAACTCTCTTTATTGGGTCTCGTCTGTGTTTTATAATGTATTAGCATATAACAATAATGGCTCATGCCATCCATTATAAAGCATTAATCATGGAATATACAAATGCAGTTATAATGTTTTATGTATGCGGGCCTCATAAGAAGTTTTATCCAAGACTGTTTTCTGATATCCTGGCACGTTGCAGTGTTGATTCCAAGTTAAATGTACCGTTTGCATTGCTTGTGACAGCAATGAGGAATCGCATCCATAAATTGCTGCAGAAAGCATTCATGCATCAGCCACACATTCTCCTTAGCAGACAGGCTCTTGCAAGATGATCCGCATCCAGTACCTTGTCACATCCAATGTGCATGCGCCTCAAAGTAATTTAGGTCAATTTTAGCTGATCTCCAGTGCTTTATCTGTTGCTTGGCGTGAATCGCTTTCTTATGCAACTGCATTGCTAATTAGGACTCGGAGACGTTTGAAGTGGCTGAACACTGACTTCGCCTAATTCACGAATGAACGCTCAAGCCGTTCTCGTGTCAGATGCTGTAATTCGTTATTCATACATGTGATATTTTTAAACATTTCCTTTCATTTCCTATAATTCTAAAATTTAATCATGTGATTACATCCTCATTTCCGGTTGAGTTGGGTCTCACTCCACTGGTGTGTCATTTGACATTTTTGTACTTTTTCCAGGGCAAATACAGTTAGATCTTGGACCGCTGATATTGAACCTGGCTGCTGAGGCTTGGCCCACAGAGGTTCGCCTGTCTGTGGAGGGTTGTGTTTCTGAGAGGGAGTAATGGGTAAATTGCTAGCACACCACAACCTGTTTTCTCAAGTACAGCGTCTCCAGTGTGATGTAGACACAAAAACTAGAGCCCAGTGGACTGAGTGACGTAAATGAACTTTTAGCTGTGAACAAAGGTGTAGCCACAGCCTGCGAGTACGTACAGTTAATTCCATTTCAGTTAAGTTTATTTCACTTCAGGCTATTAATAGTTCATTCAGCATCTGTCGACTTCAGAGTTGAGACAAGGTAGTTAGAGGTAAAGCCAGTCCTGTGCTGTCGGTTTACTGATTGTCCTTGGGAGTGACCGATACCCAATCAGTGAGGATGTCGATACAATACTGTGGAAAAGTCTTTTCATTTTTCCTGGAGAATAATGCAAACATGCAAACATACATGTAAAGACACTGATACTTTTTACTGAGTTAACGGTTTAATGCCAAAGAATTGGGGTCAGGGTAGACAAAAACACAAGAAACTACAAAAACACAAGAAAGTTCAAAGGATAACAGGAACAGGAGCACATCAGAGACAAAGGGGAAAATAAAAAGCTTTAACAAAAACACAAGAAAACCAACACAACTAGAGGTTACATTCCAAAAACAAGTTTTACAAAGAGCAGAATAGCAAGAGACTTTACAAAGAGTCCACAAACACAGACTGAAGTGCAGTAATGACTGTACTAATTAAGGAAATTAGAACACCTGGGCGGGGTGGATACAGGAACTAGACACAGGTGAACGGGATACAAGGGGGCGGGGCTAAGGCAGAGCTAGGACTAACACATGGAACAGACAAATACACAAAGGCACACAGAGAATGTAAACAACAACAGACCAGGGAGAGGACAGAACCTTACAAAAAACTGTACTGTGTATTGTGCAATAAATGCATTTTTACATTGCAACTACTAAATATATGTTCAGTATATCAGTGTGTTCCTTGTGGAAGTCCAATATTACTTGTAGTCAGAAACCTGGTTTGACTCAATCAGTCCTTCATTAAATTAAATCAGGAGCTGCTGATGGAATTTCACAGATCCAAACAACAGCTGTAGGAACAGAGGAGCGATCTGGAACCGAACCTGTGTTCTCCTCACCAGCTACAAAATGAATCTTGATACTTTTTACTGATTTTTTTGTTTGTTTGCATTTATTCTAATGTTATCTTTGCCAGCAGAAAGATGCATTTTCACACATGAATGGCTTTAAACCTTTAGTCTTTAGTACAGTGCTGTATATATAATAGTTTCCATGGCTGCAATGCCCCACCCGACCTCGCACTACTACACACTCTCCTCAGTCCAGCCCTGTAGTCATTATACCTTGGATTGGCCAGTTCTGCTATGATTTCTGGGTAATGAGTTGTGCTCTGAGTGCCAGGTCTTTAACTGCTGTACCAGCCATGGACAAACGGAGCAGCATCACGTTTGTAGAGTAATGAAATCCCCCTCGTGTTGATATGGTTTATTACTGAGAGCTGTTGTACACTGTAATAGGATGCTGAGTCATATTTTTAGTAAAGCCACTGCTGAGCCTTTGCAAGCTAAAGGTACTGATTTTCATTCTGAATAGCTGAAACAAAATGCTAGGGTCAAAATTTACATTAATTACATATAAGAAGAATGTGCTGAAGAGGAATGTAAAATGTAAAATACAAGAGTGTAACAATGCACTCATTCCACGGTTTGATTCGTGACCCTGGGTTAAAATGTGATATTCGTACAATGTTTGAGCAAAATTTAAATGAAGGAAAAATATGACTATTTTATTGTTGTGTAATGTGCTAACGAAGGGCCTCCTGAGTGGTCTAAACTTGGGCAATTTTGATCCCTGGCAATACCGAGAGGCCTAGAGAACAGAATTCTTTACACTCTTTGGGTGGCTTCCGGTTGTTATATACTACTGTTATATACTACTACTTATATACTACTGTTATATACATACATGTACAGTATATATATATATATATATATGAAGAGCTCTTTTCTAACATGGCATAAATCTATTTTGACAGTTTTCGGGAAAAACGACATTTTTTACCTAGACCCACACATTTTGTTAATATTTACTTTATCCTGTTAAAATGGTTTGTTGGTTAAGTCTGAACATGTTGAACAACGGTTGTTAAATCAAACAACAGTATTGTTGATTATAAATTCAAAGTTTTTTTTTCCAAAACGATATAAATCCATTTATTTTCTAAAAGTTGATCTGCGTTTTCTACCTCCAGCTGTAGGTCTCACTGGCCCATGGATGCCACCAAAAGGGTTTAAAGCACTTGTTTTGAAGAATACACTAAACACGATCGCAACAAAACTCCTCGCCCCAGAGCACCGCCAAGCTCGATTAAGTCACACCGAATTCTGATTGGTCGAGAGTATATATGACGTTTTGACAAAAAATAGGTCCGGCATTTATTGCGGTTTGGATAAAAACGGCATCTTGCAGAACATTTAAAACAAGGAAAAATAGCGATTTGCCATGAAATATTAATAGAGCAGTGAATAGGTTCAGTGCACAGCAAAATGGCATGACAAACTCATTTTTTTTTAATTTGGCGTTTATTGCGTTTTGGAAAAGAGCTCTTCAATTATATTTAATGGTATGAATTAACATAGCTTGATAGCCTACTCATTGTTACAGTTAACACGTTACATATTGTTTTTTTAAATGTCTGCTCTGATTCGGATTTATTAGGGGTGAGTTCCCCAAAAACATCTTAGCACAAGGATGACTGTTAAATGGTATCATGAGCTTAGTATGAAGCACTGCCAGACTATCATAGCTTTATAGGTACAGGTTAAATGCACTGTGCATTCTTGATAGCAACATAAATGGGACGTACAAAGTAATCCATTCACTGGCCATTTTATCTGAAATATCTACCATTTATTACATCAGATGGTTTACAGTTCATGATTGTAGCTCATCTGTTGCTGCGCAGCACACCAGCCCCTCTCCGCTCCATCCGTCAATGAAATATAACCACCATAGGACTACCACTTATCAGATATTTGGGTAGAGGACCATTCTCAGCACAGCAGTGACAATGGCATAGTAATATGTGTCGTGCTGTTAAGAGTGTATCAGGCACAGCAGTGTTGCTGGGTTTTTTTTTGCACATGTCAGTGTCAAGGTTAAGAATGGTTACCAACCAAAATACCCAGCCAAAAGTGGTCCTGTGGTTAGAAACTGACCACTGATAAAACAGTAGAAGCATGAGGTATATTGGAATGTACATACAAAGTGTGGTAATGAGGAAGTCCTGTCTAATAAGGTGGCCAGTAAGCGCACAAAGTTTAAAACCACTTGCTAAACACTAACAGAGTAGTATCGCTGTGCCTTATACACTCATATATATCTAAAAAATATGGTCAACTTTCATTGATGGATGGGGTCAAAAGGGAGCTGCTAAATAGGGCATACAAACCTACAAAGAGCACCGATGTAGTAGGTGTGAATTATAGTAAATTACTCCGTGTCTGTAGAACCAGTAGCAAGGGAAAACACTATCACTTCCACTGTCAACCCTTTATAATCTTGCCAGCCGTTTGGCCTTTGGTCATTGTTAACAAAGTTACAAGAGTTACCAGAAGGTCAACAATCGAGCACATTTTCCAGCTCATTCCTTTGAATTGGTCAAGGTGATGTTATTATTTGTCAGAGTTATTATCTGCATTCAAATCATTCCATGACTGTATGCCAGACATTTTCATTCAGTCAAAGAGAGTCAGCATAAAGGGACTTTGTTAGTGCAACATCAAACACAATAGAAATTTATGGCGACATATTTTCAGACTGAAGGTTAACCACCCACCTTGGTTCATTTTTTGAACGTAACTCAAAACTTCAATTCATTGCTTTACCCGCCCACATGATGAGTCATCCATCCTGGGCACGTACTAACACTGGGCTTTTAATAAGTCTACAGTTTGTTCTGTCATTTTAAGGACCTTTAATTGTTCATTCTTGTTTCCTTTTCTTGCATCTCAGCTGCTTCTTCTGAAGAAATAATGAATTCCAGTAAGACATATGAGATGTCCTTCACTTCTATCCTATCATCAGCTGACCATATACTGGGTTACATGACTACTCGGTTTTACTAGTTGACTTGTAAATCAAAAAAATAGTCAGATGGTTGACTAACAATTATTACCATTTTAAAAGGTCTTTTGGATGATCATGAAAAATATTGTTGCATTAGTTTGCTATTGAGGCTGAGGGTAAATACAGATATACTATATGGACAAATGTATTGGGATGCCTGACCATTACGCCAACAGGGACTTTTATGCATTCAAGTACATAGACTTTAATATGGAGTTGGCCCCCCCTTTGCGGCCTTAACAGCTTCCACTCTTCCTGGTAGGCTTTCCACAAGATCTTGGAGTTTCTGTCCACATAATGTACTTCAGTTTGAGGTGTGACATGTGCTGCATTTCAGTAAGTTTAAGCCCAAGGCTCTCTGCCCTTGAACTGCAAACTAAAATCACCACAGCTTTCAGAATCTCTTACAAATTCCTCTTAATGTCTCTACCACTCACCTGAGGACAGGCCATTTGTTTATTAAGCTAAATGCTATAAGCAAACAGTTGCATTTCACACTGAACAGCCTTTTAAAGTGAGTTATTAATGTAATCACTTTAACGTTCATACTATCCCATTTTAAGAAGCCATTTCTAAAGCTTGCGTGAAGTAGCATGATCTCCAACCATTCCTTTACTGATGTGAGTTTGTGGACGTCACACTTTTAGGCCTGTATTTCAGAACGGTTTTATATTGTGATTTTTCCTCACTAATAAAGTAATTTGTGTTTAGCAGAAAAAAACGGCTTCTGTTCTCACCTCCTGCCTGTTTACTATACCTTTGGAATCTTTGTCTGTTAAAATACATTAAAATTTTGGTTTTTGTTTTTTTCACAATTTGTGCATGTCAGTTATTTTTAGTGTATTGGGACAAAGAACATAAAACGTGCCGCTATGCAAAAATTTGACCTATCCTATTATGATGCAAAAGCTCTACATTTTCAGAAGATTCAAATCATGCAGGAAAAGGTTAAAAACAAGGCATTTAACATTTCAAATGAAGTTGGAACACATTTAATGTCCAGGATCTTTCATATTTGTGATTCATAAAAGTGGTGGTCAAATTACAAGGCAGATACCCCAACAAGATATTATTACAAAAATAGATCAAGGCAGTGTTTTACCTTTGTACATGTGTATGATATTTAATAAGATCAGAGTGCTCCCCAAACCTTTGATCTAAAATTACATTCATATGTCTATATTACAGTATTAAATTCACGCCAAATAGATTAATATTAAAGGAAACAGCAATCAGTTTTATGCCATTCTTATGTATTACATCAGTCCAAACGTTTGAGCACTGGAGTAGGTATATGGTTCTTGTTCGTTTATGTTATGAATGAAAGTAATTGATGGCTTTTGTTTTTATGGTACTGTGGTTTCCTGCTGTCATACTGTGCCTCCCACCATGTTATTAATTTTCTCATTTGGATCCAGATTGCTTCTCTTCATCTGCTTCCCGTGAGCAGATCCTTTCCCATCTCTCCTAAACACTTCTGGCTTATCACATTCATGGTTTTCCTGTTTATTCCCACTGAATCTAAATAGAAAAAACTTTTTTTTCATGAACTTCACATTGATGTAGAATGGTGAGGTTTAACCTGGAACCAGATTCTATTCAAGAGTCGACCACGAAGTGCCAGAGAAGGCAATGTGTGCTCCAATGATGGTTTCGCCTGAGTGGATGGTTTGTATGAAGAATCAGCTGAGCATCACCAACACAATAAGCTTGTTTGGCCTCTCTAGGTCAAAAAAGCAGATTTGCTCACAAAAAAGGTCAGAAAAGGTGTTCCTTTGTTGTATTTGCTCACTAGGACAGAACAGAACAATACTTTAAGCTTTTAAAGTCTAAAGGACTGGTAATTCTAATTTAATGCTTACTTACCTACATGTTCTATGTTACTGTTAGACCACAGGTGGCTACTGCTGTTATCAAGTGTTCTCAAGGACTCACTTGGGTTTAATGTGGTGTGCTGGTCCAGGTGAAGAATTAAACTCTGATATTTGTATGGAGGGCAGCATTGTTATCCACTAGACTATATCGACCTCTGTTCAATGGTTTTTCAGCATTCAGTCATAGAAATGTGAACCAAGTCGTTCAGTGCAGTTTACTCCGAAATGGTCAGAGGTCTAGCAACTAATCGAACCTTTACAGTGGAACCAGAGATCACAATGATATGAACCAGAGATCACAATGATGGGGACCAGAGATCACAATGATAGGGACCAGAGATCACAATGATATGAACTGATAAAAGTGGTAAATCTAAAAAAATGTAACTTTTTTGTAACTTTTTTTGGTACTACTTTCTTCAGCTTGAACCTCTCTGCCACAAAACCGCAATCAAATAACAATGTCTCAAAAATGAGGCAGTATAATAAAAATAATTTTATCTAGAGTAAAAAAAGTCACTTCAGATGGACATCTGGTTCCCGGCACCACACTGTGAACAGTTCTGATTTGCTAAGTTCATCAAGAATGGCGTCTGTTCACATATGACCAGCCTCAGTGACTGTGTTTGAAGTAACAATATGATAATGTGGAAAAATCTGTGGAATGTTCCTTTAACTGAGCCAGCAGATTGTGGCTACATTTGGCTCCAGAGCAACTTCCTATGCAATATGGGGTTTGTCATTTTGTCAGTTTGTCATTATATGTACAGGTCCTGTGGATTACTGGTCTGCTGTGCTTTTGTGGTCAGTAATTGCTAAAGGCACTCAGCAGTAGAGAAAGTGTTTAGGACTGCGTTTAAGAATGCTATAGAAGTATCTTTAAAATTGGGTATTGTGTTATGTTTAGAATTTGAATGGAGTTATTTTTAAATGAGCATTGTGTTATCTTTAGGATAGGCACTGTGTTATTTTTAGAATTAATATTGCGGTATTTTTAAAATTTTCAAATGGGCATGGTTATTTTAAGTACAGGCATAGTGATCATTTTTGAATGGGCATTGTGGTATTTTTAGAAAGGATTTATATTATTTTTAGAATGGGAATTGTGTCATTTTAGAGAGGGTATTGTATTATTTTTTATAAGGGACATTGTGTTACTATAGTGGTTATACTATCACAACTAGGCCTGCAGCGACGCGTCGATGACGTCGACGACTCGGTTCTAAAAAAACGTCGACGTCAAATCCAGTAGTCGACA
>JBBPCY010102031.1:0-20386 GCA_037974405.1 Brachyalestes nurse | reverse complement strand
TGTGTGTGTGTGAGTGTGTGTGTGTGTGTGTGTGTGTGTGTGTGTGTGTGGAAGGATTGTTTGTGCAGGTCTCATTATTCTCTCAGCTCACCCAGTGTGGAGTTAACTCAGACTGAAATCCCTTTATGTAACTCCACTCGCCTCTTGCTGCCGATCTGGGTTTGAAGTTTGGGTCGTTTCAGGGGTCGGCCAAGCCACAATAGCTCATTCAGTAGGTCCAGCCATTATGTGTGTGAAAGAGAGTGAGAGAGAGTCTGGAATGGGGTCATGTGCTTGGGCTTTGAGCTTTCCCTCCAGCAGTTAAGATTCTGGAGTACATTCTTAAAGCTTAGTATTATGACCTGCTCTCTTCCTTCTCTTCCTGTTTGTGGTGTCCCGCGTTGACCAGCTGCTTTTATGTGTTGCTCTGCAATTGCTTTCATGCTGTCTGTATTGATCGTGGCGTTTACATGGTTGGTTTTATTCATCTGCTTCTTTTTCTTTCGCTGTGTCACATGAAAAGCTCTCTGTGTTGTGGCCCGATAAGGAATTACTTACAGGCCAGGTTGCAGGCCAGTGTTTAATAGTGCAACAAAGGTGTATGTGTATGATAACTAAGATATCACTGCTAATTATATATATACAGAAGGTGTACTTAATAAATCATTAAACAGCTTTCAACAGAACTACAGTATTGAACCATGTATAGCCTAGCCTTTATTGAGAAAAGAATGCATAAATAATAAATAAAACAAATGTGTTTTGTAACAGACAAATTCAGAATGAATGCAAAGGAGCATTCATGCAAAACTTCAAGAATAAGAATATCTCCTGAGCTAGGTAACAAGAAATATAATTTTCGTATAATTTTCTCAGATAACCCAATATATCTGTGTACTTGCGATAAACTTACCCAGATATGTCACTCTGTACTTATATACTTACTCAAATGTATCACTATATACTTATTATATACTTACCCAAATATATCACTGTATACTTACTTACTACTGTATACAACTTTCATGAGTTTTTCTCTCTTTCATAAGTCAAGTAGGTGTTTATTGTCCCTTCAGCCATCTACACAGTACGTAGTGAAATGAAAGAATGTTCCTCCAGGACCATGGAGCAACACAGAATGAGATCAGTGCTTTACCACGATAATGCCACCTCTCATTTAGAAAGAATTATGTGTTTTAAGGATTAGCAATATCTTTAAAGAGGGGGTGGGAGAGCGTGTGTGTCTGTTATCTGCTGAACGTTAGTGAGGGCCTGGATTGGCCAGTTTATTTTTTTCAGCAGAATGTTTTACCCAATTTACAGTACAGGGAAGACTCAAAATATATATTATTTTTACCTCTTTCTTTCATCTGCTTTGATCTCAGATGCCAAATCCCCACCCAAACCCTCAGGTGCTCCATCTGGCTTGTCTTCTATAAAATCTCACCTCTTCCGGGCATAATCAAAAAAAGTCGAACGTGTGATGTCTGTGTGTGTAGATGAGAGTGAGAGAGGGAAAGGGGAAGGTGTGCACCACCAGTATCGACACCCAGTAGGATCTTTAGGGTTATTTCCATGTGAGAATGGATGTCGCGCTGTTTGATGGCGACTACAATGAGCCGTTCTCAGCAGGCTGCTGCAGACTTTGAGAAGCGGGTGTCGGTCACTTTAGAAAAGAGAGGCTGATCTGCTCACATTGGCTTTGGTAAAGAGCGGGTGGAGTGGAGATCTGTTGGATCTCTGAGGACATGTCGATGTCTTGTAATATGTCATTAGCATCTGTATGAGCTGTGAGTTCAATAACCAAGTTCCGAAGCTTGTCTTTTTTTGTCCGTATGTGTTTTTCCACTAAAAGTTGAAATTGAATTCTGAATTGTTATGAACATTGCTGTCCACACAGTATGCTACAAACAGGCTAGTGCTGTCATTTACTGTCATTTAAATGACCTCATAAGACTGGCAACCTCACCCAAATACCCCTCACAGACCTGATGGCTTTGTCCAGTGAGTGTCAACTGGTTTTGGCCAAAGTAGCAACAGTTTAAGTAGCCAGTGTTGTAGAATAGTGTTGGTTTTAACCTTACTTCCACGTAACATGTAGTCATCAATCAAATGTGAATTAGTTTTTGTTTGCTTAACAGTAATAATACTAACAATGTTGATAATATATATAGTGCCTTTCAAACCAAACACCGCTGTGGTTTGAGAAAGAGTGACAACATAAGCCAAGCTCCTCCTGATGCTGGGGCTTAATGTACACATTCAGATTCAGTGGTGTAATTTGTAACATGTATATACCAGCCTTTTAACTTCTTGACAGCCTCATTATTCAGAGGATCCATCCCAAAATGTAGCAGTTTTTATTTACTGCAGTTTATGATTGTTGGTGACCAAAGACATTATTAATGTTTTTTCCATAGGGAAAACCACCCCTCTATGGTCTGTGGGTGGTTTTCCATGTCCATTGAGGGCTCACACGACCGTCAGCATTTAAACTGCCTCTGTGCTGTGCCTAATACCTTCATACCCTGTCCAAATGAAACCCATTTACACAACAACAGCACAGCTCCTCTTTGTGTAAACACAACTGATCAAAGTCCTGTTAGCCACAGGCTGCTCAGTGTGAAGGAGCTGTAAACACTGGGAGGTGGCGTGTGGCCGCACATGGAATTTTTAACAAGCTGAAAAGACTGCGACACATTACTGAGAATGCTCTGTTCATTCTTAAAGGTCTTCCAGATAGGAAGCTATTGTGAATAGGTAGGAAGAGTTTCCATAGACAGTTGAAATGAATATAGAAAGTCACCTGATTATTTACGTGTGGGTTTTTATTGTGCTGTAAAGGTCATGAGGCCTTATACAGTTGCCTTATGGCCACTTGGAGTGAAACCCAGCTCACTCTGCTGTCGCTCTAATCCGTTACTCATTATACGTATACAGGGTGCATCAGTCAGAAGGTTACATGGTGTTGGATTCAGATTTTTGATAAATTGTTTATATTGCTGAATCACGTGAGCACCCCAGATAATTCCGTGACTGGTCAGGATCATATAGTGCACAATGCAAGAGAAAGATCTTCCTCCATTACCTGCAGCCTCCTGCAATATGGTGTTAAGTACAGTATTGTAATACAGATTACAATCAATATATTACGCATTCTTGGCAAAAGGTCTAACAAATATCCATAACATGCTTCCAAGATATACTGAAGTAACTGAATGCAACAAAATGTGGTGAAACTTGAGAGTTCATGATGAACTGCCTAAATTCATAAAGAATTATTCGATTGAGACATTCTGAGGTCACACCCCTGCTTCCTTTTTACAGCGGGCTGGATTATAAGATTAACTGTAACCAAAAAGACTCTGGGAAGGGCCCAAGTGGCTGGGACTCTGCCTTAAATCAGTGAAGGCTTTTGGCGAAACAGAAGCAAGGAACTCTGTAATCCAATCCGGAGGCACGGTTTCCCTCTGGGCCATAACTCTGGCGACTGACTGCATGCTTGACTACCACAGCGAGAGATAGGGAGCAATAGGGGAGAGGAGAAGCTGCCGGCCCAGGCCAGAGTGCACAGCGGAGTGTATTTATGGCCCTGGCTGGTGGATAAATGATCAGGTTAATGAGGCAGCTCAGTCTGACTGCAGAGCAGCTGTTTCTATAGATAAGACACAATGCGTCCTCTATTACTACATCATGCTAATGACTGGTCCTATTGACCACCCTGGAGACAGTGCAGGCTTACCTATTACTCAGAAACACCATTACGGAGGATGAGCTAGACAGGTGGAGCCCAAGAAATGACTGGGCTGAGTTGAGAAGGAAGATTCACTGGTGCCACAGACTAACTACACACTGCTTGGAAGTGCCTACCTAATCCATTGTGTCTTTAAATGTGACAGATTTGTTTTTCAACAAACGTGTTAATAGCGAACACACACAAACCAAACTTTGGGCCAGATTTGGTGATAGAAATTTTATATGACGCAATGTTACATCAGAATTTGTGAATTTTACATCAGTGCAGGTCAACATTAAGTAATTTAATTCATTTATATTGGCCATTATCCTACACAAAGGTCACAAAATAAAATAAGAGTACATAGAAAATAAATAAAACGAGATTGAAAGTGTAATGGACCATATCATAACCATAATAAAGGTAATTCCATGCTGGCGGGATTTAATTTTAAAGAAAGCTGGGGTGACTCATTCGCTACACTTTTAAAATTAAGTTTAGGATGTTGCAGAAACTACTGTTCTTTTTTCAGTTTAAGGCAGAGACCAGTTTGGTGTTGACCACAATAAAAAGATAATCCACAAAATATCACATTTGAACTCAAGACTACAAAAACATTTCAGGACTGCAAGTATCCCACAAAGTCAGCTCGCCACATCTGAAACCCCACGGTTTGGTAGAAATGACTCTGTTTGAAGTGTTAACTGTGCTTTTCTTACCTGGATCAGCCTGCTATATAAAGCAGATTCTGAAATTCTGTAATTATTCGGAGGGCATTTTATAGAACTAAATGCAGCTTTCAACTACAGACTAGACTAGAAGTGTTTTACATTCCTCCGGGATGCTGCAATTACTGTAATTGTCCCTTCTCATTTAAATCACAATGTGCCTTTCATTCACATCTCATCTGTAACTATGCGGCACACTCGGGGAAGATGAATGGTCTGTGTTCAGCCAGGCATGTCTTGGCATTCGTAAAATGCCTCTGGTAAATTGAATTGAAATACCCACGTTGGACAGGCTGACAAGGACGAATTACTGTAACTAAGACTGACTTCATAGCGTCATTTTGTGAAAACGTCTCTTGAGGTGTTACTTGCGCACACAGGCCTTGGTGAACCAGAGAGGTGTGTCTGGAGGCCTTCTTTGCTTTTGTGTGAGAAGAACGGGCAACATAAATGTACATACAGCTCCAAAAGTTTAAATGCCTCAGTTATATTACATGTTTTGTTGAAGAGAAAATTTGTACACACTATTAAAGGATAAATTGTCACAACTTTGTTTTATATTTTTGCTTTGTAATTTTTTTTTTATTGTTAAATTCTGCAAAAATAGAAAATTTGAGCGGTTGAGGACTTGAAATATTTGAAAAATATAGATAGATGTATAGATATGCCTTTATTGTCATTGTACTGAAGCAGGATGCTACTCATACAACGAAATTGTTGCATACAACAAAAATATTATTTGGTATGTCTTTATTCAAGATGTCTTGGATCTGAAATTGCAATTTGAACCAATATTTCTGTGTTCCAGTGTGTGAGAGTTGTCTTTGTCCTTTGTTTCAGGCATCAGTTTTATGTAAAGCGGCGGTCCATGCCGGAGTCATCCTGGACCAGTTTGGAGGACCAATCACAGTAGAGGAAAACAGCGGTTTAGGGCGCTGCGAGGCTGTCCAGGCTAATGGCATCCTGTCAAAATGGTGAGTTATTCTCTCAAGGATCTCTTAAGATCCCATCTGCTCTTACTCAGAACACGGAAGCCATGGATTCTAGAGTTGCATTGTAGTTATCCTCTGTGGGTTTCCCTTTCCTGTAGTAAATTAAAGTCCAGAGAAAAGGATCCGTTGGTCTGAATACGTGTGAGGTATGGCCATGATATCAAGACGAGCCCAAACACATAACCACCATCACTCCTGAACAGAAGTGTGTTGACAAAATTACATATCAGCATGAAAATTAACATGGATATGAAGACAAGTGTGTTTCATAAGATAAGATAAGAAAGAACTTTATTTATCCCGAGGGAAATTCTTTTGTCCTAAACATGCTCAATGCAACAAGAGGAGTAAAGATAGACAGTGAAGTGTTTATAAAAGAACAGTAGTAATAGTGCAAATGGAATAACAAAATAACTCTAAGTAACAAATAACTATAACAGATCGAATAAAATAACAGATTATTAGTGTAAGTGGTTATGAAAAGTGACATGGTGTTTGTGCCATGAATAAAAAGAGATAGCATGTGATGGGGGGGGATGAAACAAACATTCAATAACATACAGATGGGTATTATTGCACGATCCGAGTGAGAACCAAACGGCATTAATGCTGAGAAAGATCACCTAGAGAACGAGGAAGAGTTATACAGTCTTATTGCCACAGGTAGGAAGCACGAGAAAGACTAACTCTTTCTCGTTCTGTAGTTGATCTTCCTCAGCATTAATGCCGTTTGGTTGTCACTCGGATAAGCCTCGGTCCCGGTCATGCATCAGCATGTTCCATTTCTTTCTACTGTTAAAGATTAATTTGTCTATTTGATCTTTTGGTTTTTCTCCACACCGTCAGTTGATAAATTTCCTGCAGTTATGCTTGTATAGGTTAGGGCTTCATGTACAGATTCAGTGGTGTAATCTGGTTTTACCATCAGGCTTTTTGTGTCAAGAGGCTCTCCAAGCCTGTGTGTTGACAATCACTGAATGTTTTTTGTTATTAATTAAGCCCATAACACCTTTATAGTGACTTACCACTGCTTGAATAATGCTAGTGCAGGCTTCTTTTCAGACTTTGTAATTTTATGCCAGTGCCAAGTGAACAGTGTTGTATAATTGACCATTTTACCGAATTTATTTTAGTCTTTAGCATAAACTGGCATTTTAAGGGTGTAATGGGTGTTATAGCAAATATCTTTAATGTATATGTGTATGTTCTCTACTGATTTGAAGCCTAACTCGAGCTGTTCTCTTGCAAGTCTTATCTTATTAGAAAAAGAGTGAAATGCTGTACTATTTGCAGTTGTTTTAATTAGTATTTGGTCATTTATCAAGTACCACTCATATTTTTTTATTTATTTTTTGTTCTTTCTGTTTTGCAATACCACCAGGAGCCAACCCCCCATTAATTTTCATGTAATAGATGTAAAAATCCTTTCCTATATGGCAGCACTACATAGATTCATCAAGGAGTTTGTAATACTTTCTTCAGTCACATTAGGATCATTAGCGGTTGTATGATTACTCTCGAAGTGTATGAAACGAATTAGAACACAGACAAGACAGGACAGGTAATACAATTAAATGGTCGTCTTTGATGCTGACATGATAATACATCATTCATTCTATAGTAATCAGGTCAGCTGAGACATTTCAAATGACATTGCATTGTTGTACCCTCAGGGTACGTGAAGCACTAAGCCTCATAAGTGCCCACGTCAGTGACTATTCATCCTAAAATTGGGTTTCATTTAGTTCCTCACACTCATATGTCTTTCATTCAAATTAGGGCTTTCAGGCGAATACAGTAATTTATGGTAAATATTTTATGTAGTTAATTATGTTTGCGTCGGATTTGATCCGAAAGACGCATTTCTTTTTCATAGTGCACTTTGTTGTAGGTGTATAATTGTGTAACATATGCTTCATCAGAATATACCGGTTAATTTCGGTAAGTGAAAAAATTATTTGCACTGTGTGCTTGCAGGGTTCAGTCTGAACACAAAAGTTACGTAATTTTCGCAGACGGAATAGTTTCTGATTCCATAATTCCATAATTAATTTAAAAAAGGTGCGATGTGCACCTTTTATTTTAAAAGTTCTGCTATATGAACAAAAGTGCAATAACATTTAGTTTGCAAACACTTCAAACAAATAAGGAGCTTTTTAACAGCAGCGTTCCCTTTAACACAGTTACACACTTACAGTTCAAATATTTCTTAAACATTTATGTAATCACATATGAAAGCAAAGCTATTTGTCTCTGCAGGGCATTCATGTTTTGTCTAGGTTGTTATAAAAAAAAAGTTATAGCTTTATAACCATTATAATCTGCCCATATTATTTGTCTATTACTCATCATTATCAGTGTTATAAACTGACTATAAACTGTATAAACTTGAAGGGAGCATTTTTCAGCAGGGTAGCATGAATCGATAGACTCTGCTGTCAGTTTGCGCTACGGTAGCATTTTTTTGACAAGGCAGCATAAATCATCAGAACACCGGCGCCCGCCCTCCAGAGCCACGATCAGAACACTGTAACAGCCCTTTTCTGAGTAACAGCAAGTTATTTATAAATCTGTTTTCTGAACAGGTACCGGCAGAAATATCTGATATCATATCTGATCATAATTGCCAACTAGTCCACAATACTGTCTTGCTCATGTTCAGACCTCTTGTGAATTTTTGTTGCAGTGTGGGGAGCTTGAGGGGAGCTGGAACTTTCCACTTTACCGTTGCTTTTGTTGGTTTGCTGCTCATTGATTTATCAATAGTCCGACTAGCACGGTCAGGTGGTTCCTCTCGTAGCATATGATAAAATACTTGTGTTAATTTATTGCATTACTAATGCTTTAACATTGATATTGCTGATTAAAATACAAGATTTAAACCTTAATTGATGTAATAACAAGTCTTAACATCTGCTTATAAACATAGGAAACAATTTGGTTTTAGTATTGCATGTGATGTTTATGTGGTAGTCATCAATGGCTAAAGGGAACAGCTGAGTTATGCAGAGTGATGTTTGAATGGCGTTTAAACAAAAGGCATGTGAGCTGTGAAACGCGAAGCACAGGTCTCTCAGTGACGGTTACAGACGTCCATTGGAAAGTGTTTCTACTCTAAGAGGATTACACTAATGATGTAACAGTCTCCAGGGACAGTTTTAGTTTTAGATCAATATATTTTAACACTTTCCCTGATTCATGTGCCTGAAGCTTTGTGTGGACGTCCGCTTCAGTTTTAAGATTAAAATATTGACCAGGTGTCACAATGCATTTAACCAAAACAATACAGTAGCAGACATTAATAACTTGTTATTGTTGTCTACTGTTTATTGGACTGAACAAATAAAATTGTTTGGTGTGGCAATTAAACATCTCTGTCTTTCAAATTCAACCTCATAGTAAGTAACTCAAAGATGTAACTAATTAAAAAATGGGCATGTTGTGTGTAAGTGTTTTGATGTTGTTGGTTCAGTGATCAAAAATGAGTTCATTACCGCTGATTTTTTTTAATGGTGAGTAAATGCATTTACACACATCAATCGGCTCACAGCAGACTGCAGCAAAAACCGTGATGAAAAAGTAAACTGGTACCAGCAGAAACATTTTTCTTTTATCAGGCATCGGATTGTCCCTGTTAAAGTGAGGTGAAGCGGTCGAGCATAGCAACACAAACTTCCAAAATAAGAGTAATTATCATATCTGATGATAATTCGTCTTATTTTGTGATCATAATGACATCTGATCGTAATTTTGATGTTGGTGGTTCAGTGTTCAAAAACACTGCTGAGTTTTTTATGGTGAGTAAATTAAATGCATTTACACACATAAATCGCCTCACAGCAGACTGCAACAAAAACAATGATGAAAAAGTAATCCTAGCCAGGAAGCCTGTGAAAATGACACGTTCTTTGGTAATGGCTGAGAGAGATGCAATTTCCCTGCCATGCCCCCTCTAATTAGCCCCGCACAGCTCTCTCAACCAGCACAGCTTTGCCTCAGACCTCCATGGAGTCGGGGGGAACGGGGGCTTTTGGGGGAGGTAGGAGGGCTTTCGGAACAAAGGCCTGTGCTCTGTGTAGCTGTGATTTGGAAAGGAGTGTGGGGGAACAATAGAAGATCTGCTCCTCTTTGGCCCCAGTGGGCGTTCCCTGCACATGACATCCCGTTCGTTTATCACTGTAATTGTAAGCAGTCACTGAGCTTAAGTCTGACTGATGTATCTCTTTCTCTTTCAGTGACTCTGTGTCTGATTCATTCTTCACATTTGTTACAAATGGTAAGACTTTTACATATTTTATACATTATACTTCACATTTGTTATGCTATTTAAGAATGGCAGCTGCCCTTCACACCATTCATGAAGAATCAACTAGTAGGAGAGTCCAAACCTACAGTAACATTTCCCACTGATATAGTAAGTTTAGTCTCTACAGGCGCTAGTCCAGTAAATCAGACAGAAGTGTTTACATGCTTGAAAAGGTGCTGGAAGGGTTTGGACAAAATTATTTCCTTAAATTGCTGGAAAGCATGCAGCAAATCTGCACTAAAGGGTAAGGGGTGATCATTTGATGAGACCCCATAAGCTTCCACATACATTAAATTGTACTCACAGTGTATGTTGGTACATGTTCGTTATATTTGTTTTACGTAATTCTAATGTTTTCTTGTCATAAAATTTTAATAAAATGTTTATTTTTGAAAAATCCTAGGGTGGGCCCAAACTCTGTGTGTATGTATTAGTTTTGTTATTATTTAAAGATTATATATTTATTTACAAGGTTTACATGGTTTATTGGTTTCCTGGTCTGGCAGCCCTCCACCTGTATACTACATTTAATATCAACGAAATAGGGAAGTCATTTAGTGGAACAGACTGAGTGTGTGTCCGTTGATCAGTGTGGAAGCCCTGCTGGTGTAGCAGGTTTGTTTGGAAAGCGTGAGAACCTCTTATCGCCTGATTTGATTTACATCCGCCTCACAGAGTCTGGCATAGGAGGCCTTTTTTCAGTGCAGCTCTACCTGCACTGGCAGGCCCCAGGTGACTCACAGATCGCTGCGTGTGCCAAGCACAGCGACGACCGGCTGAACAGCAGCCTGCTGCTCTAACGGCTACTTCACACACCTGTTCTTCTGCCCTGCTTGTTCTTAAGAATAGACCAACTGCCTGGGAATGGAAATCTAGTAGCAGAGTTGGCTGCTGAAGGAACAGCCTTTTAAAGAGTGAATAGAAGCTAGCAGCCACGGTTTAACATGGCGTCATTTGCATCTGTGGAGTCCCTCGCTTTCTTCAAGCATAATCTGAAGACCCATCTCTTCAAGACGCACCTTGTTGACTAACTAGGCTTCTTGTTATTGCTTATTCATTTCTTCTTCCCCGTAATCACTGAATAAAAAAAAACCCTTTTAACACTCTTACTCCATGCCTTCCTTACTTTTACCTTAATCTCTGACTTTTCTTCGACAGGAGTTGTTTAGGTGTGTGACGTAGCTGCCATTAACTTGGTTAAAAGCAGATTTAAGTATAGCTCTACAGGTATGAAGAACAGATGTGGACTACTTGAGCACTGATGTACGTCGCTCTGGATACATGCCGTAAATGTAAATAATGCCATTTGGTGGCTGTTTTATTGTCATCAGATTTTTGACTCAAAGAGCGTTTGGCAGCATTTTCCGAAAAACGGCGTCAGTCAATATTGTTGCACTGAAGCAGCAAGGTGGAATGACGAATGTGAAGCAGATATGTGACGAGCAGTCAATGAGCTTCACTGTGGAATTGGCTTAAATCACCGCAGTGCACTCATGACTCTAAAACCTACAGCAATGAAATCAAGCCCCACACCCAAAACCTCATTACTGTCAGTTTATCGCAAACCACTTCAATCAGGATCTCTTTCCTGCCCCTCACTAAGCTACTCTTTCTCATGCAACCAGATCGTGATGTTATGTGGAGTCATAAAGTCCTGCGTGCTCAAGTCAGATGCTTGTTTGTGTGTTAGTCAGATGTGGTTTACACATTGCTCTCCAGTTTCTGTTAGGAAGTAGGTGTTAAAAAACATTAAAAAAGAGAAACATATCGGATTTCTGGCCTTTTCCTCTGTGTTGATTTGTTCCTAGCACATGTGACTCTGTTTAAATATACAGATGGTGGGTTTTTTAATAGGCCAGCTCTTCCTGTTAAGTCATTGCGCGCTATAAATGAGTTATTGCTCCACATGCATTTTATTATGTCAAACAAACTCTAGGCACAAGCAGAAAACCAACAAGTCCTCTTTTGATGTTTTTATATCCGTTTCTTGAAGCTCACTGCTTTCTTGAAGTTCACTTGGGGGAATGAAAACTGATGCAATATGTCCGTTTTTACATAAGCCACATAACAAGAGAGCGCAGGCTATTTGAAGCTGCAACTGCTTGCTTGAAACTTACTTGAGTTTTAAACCTTTTTAAAAGCAAAAATAATCTCACACACATTTTTCCTCTTTTTATTTCTCCCTCCACAGACTGTAACAGACAGACTGTTCTTCAGCCACACTCTATCAATTCCTCATGGGATAAGAACACTTCAGAGGGACCTAAAGACACAAACACCGTCTCCCCTACAGGCATGTGGAGTGCTGACCCCAGCAGCAAACTGTGGCTGCAGCTGGACCTGGGGGAAAAGAAGAGGATCACAGGTTAGTTACTACACATATAAACACTTTTGCTGTTCTACAGAAATATAGAATGTTCTTTATGGCCAGATCAGAACACACTTTTTACAGTTCTATGGCTCATAGTCCTACACACTAATCAACGTATATATTCCATAGTTGGGCATATTAGTGGGTCTGTATGAAGTGTTAGATTTCTACTCTGACAGTTTGGTGGTTCTTGGTCAGTTATCAAACTTTTCCTATGAAGCTTAAAAGGATAAACACTAAATGTCCAAAGGTACTCAGACACCCCTTCTGATTGGTAAAAGTTACTTTAAGCTGGCACAGGTGGCTAACTGTGGGCACACAACTTAAATAATCTCCATGAAAAGTCTTTTTAATTACTCCCAATAAGAATGGGACACACTGGAGCAGCTGCAGAGGAGACTAAGGTCATCAACCACGGGCTAGCGATATAAAGCCTCCCATCATTGAGCCATTGAGTGTGATGGAGCACCATCCGGAATCTTTGGAAGGAGTAGGATTGGTGGTGGGTTGGGGGGGCTTGTATTTAATATCCTTTATTTTGGTTTCGAATGTAGTTGTCTCTCATTGGATAAGCACGAGTCAATTTAACTTCAATTTTATTTATATAGCGCGTTTTACAACCGACGTCACAAAGCAGCTTTACAGAATCCAGGTCCGAGCCCCAGAGAGCAAACCAGCGGCGACAGAGGTGAAGGAAAAACTACTTAAAGCTGAGGGAAGAAACCTCTGAAAGAACCAAGACTCAAAAGGGGAACCCATCCAGCCTCAGGAATGAGAAAGAGAGTCTATGGAGAAAACAGTAGAAGGCCTTTGTGTACAGACATAATCACTGCTGAACAGTTGGCTCTCTCTGTCTAACAGAGGTGGTACAGTTAGGAGTCAGTAGTGGTAGTTTTTGTTGGAGTCTGTGTGAGGAGTAGTTTGAGAGTCTCTCGTCCACAGCAACGGGAACAACAGTCTCCGCCGGAGCTTTTGAGCAGCAGTTGCCATTGGCTGGGGGAGGAGCATGCAGGCAGTCAAGGACACATGAGCAAGGAACCCCAGGGATGTGTGATGAAGTGGTGACCTGGATTCCCCTTGGAGAAAGTGGTCCAAAAAACTTGTGGGAGCATAAAAGAAGAGTTGATTCTGTTTAAGTCTACAGGATACAAAATTTTACTGCAAAGAGTGCAAGTCAAGACTCCGGCATACCTGGCTATAGCAGCCTAGCTAGAAAGGACGGAGCCGAGGGGTATAACAGACCAGTTTATAACAGACAGAGCACCCTGAGACACTGGCGCCCCCCTCGTGAATGGACAAAGGAGGAGTGGTGGGACAAACACACCAGAATCCCAGTTTACTAGAATTCTCTACAAACACTTGTGTACACACATCTGTCGGAAAGAAAAGGAAGGGTCAGAGTAGGGGATGTTACAGGGCGTAGTTCTGCTAACAAAGAGGCTTTCTCATGACCGACGATTGAGCATCCAGTGTTTTGGCCCCAGAGCACATGAGAAGCCCTCAGCCTCCACCCTCCACCTCCCTACGCCCAGCTGATAGCTGCATCTTTTTACCAGTTCCTGGTATTGCATAAAAAGAATTGAAAGGCCTTCTGTCTTGTTCTCTTGCAAACATACAGGCCTTTTCACAAAGGGACATTTAAATATAGGAGCAGGCCGGACACGGCGTTTATTTTGAGCTTGGTGTGTGTAGTCAGTACGGTCAGGCCAATTTCATGCTGCTTAAGGAGGCACAGTGCGCCCGGAGTCAGAGAATGAACACTTTGTCTCTTGTACGGAAGCGTTGCTTTTATATGTGATCGTTCTGACTGGAATTGGCTCCTCAGAAAGAGGAAGCTGTGTTATCTTAGCAGGCTGGTATAATATGGTTCCAAGAAAGAAAAGCAGTTTTCATTTAGAGAACCTCATCAGCTTCTACAATTCACACCATGCAGCTGCAGTCGGCTCTATATCGTCAACAGTGTTAAAAAAATAATGAGAATTGAGTCTAGTTACTTCGACGGCTTTCTTTCTTGCTTGTATGGTATTTTAGATAATCTGTTTTCCTGAACTACATTCTCAACACATTCTGGCCTCTTACTTTCATGTTGTTCCACTCCACTGGCACCAGCCTGTCTTTCAGCAATAGCCAACAGTTCTCAACTGTGTGCTTCTCTTCTCTTCAAAACCACGTCAACATGCAAAATCGTTCTCTTTGAGGTTCTTCGTTTTTTTTTTAACTGTCTGATCTATTTAGTAGCTTTTCTGTATAAAAGGTGATGATCACTCTCAGACTTCAGTGGTTGCTATGCTCTGAATAGACAAGAGTGGCGCCCTAATGTTTTTACAAAGTCTCCACTTATGACAGGTGAAATGTAAAGTGAAAACTTCAGGTAATGACAGATATTTGGCTCGGCCCACAGTTAGGAGGCTTTCTGGTCATATGCCAGCGGAGTCTGCTATGGAGGCTGTCATAGGCTGTCAGTCTGAAGTGTAGTACCTGACTGGTATAGAAACCAAAACAGATTTCCAGATTTTAAAAATGAATAGCCTTATAGCCTTAAACAGTGCTAACACAGAGCTATACTCGTTTATATATGTTTATGAACTGTTAATTGTCAGATTTTTAAACAGCAGAAACTGTCAGTCTTAATAATATAAGTATTATAGTGCAAGGGACAGAGTTCCTTTATTAGCCGTTTTGTTTCTTTCTTTTTTTTTATTGTGGAAGCATATTTAGTCATGACCAATTAGGTGTTTAGACTTGTATTGCTAAAATGTAGGGAAACCGTTTGTGATGACCAGCTTAGCAGTCTTTGGTAGATCTAGCCAAGAAGCAAGAAGCTGTCAGAAACCTCAAAAATAAGTATTTCTCCTTATTTATCAGGGACAGTGCACATCAGTCCACATAAACTAAACATGAAAGTGTTGACCAGCTGTCCAATGTTCAGCTGTAGTCACTGAGGCCTGACAAAATATACCAAAATAACCCTGTGAAAACTAAATAAACAGTGTACAAATATACAGTGTGCACATATAAATAAGACGTCTGGATATTTTACTCATCACTGAAACCCTACAGTGGCCAAATATATCATGGACAGACCATGAATATCTGTAAGTTCTGCAGCATGAAGTGCCAATAGTCATGCAATGAGCTTTTAACCCACATTCCAAAACCAACCCACATTCCAAAACTGAAAGTGAACCACTTTCTGGTGAGAAATGTATTAATATTTACTGTATAATTAATTAATTTGTCTTGGCTTGCAGGGATTTTAACCAAGAATTCATCTTCTGAATACTTTGCGAGAAGATACAAAATTGTGTACAAGGAGAAGAGTCGCTGGCGGACGTACACCCAGTATAACAGCTTGGAAGATAAGGTGAGGACAGAGTCTTTTGTTTGATTTGGAGCAAGTGAAGTGAGTTGAATCATTTCTCTGCGTAGAATAACTCTACTCTGTCTCACTAATGCTCATCCGGCTGACTGTGGTTTTTCAATCAGATATTTGAAGGAAACGTGGACCAGGCTCGCAACACCTTCCGTCCAGCAGTTATAGCACGCTACCTTCGCATTGTCCCTCTGCAGAGGCACCCGGACATCGGGCTGTCAGTGGAGCTGGTGGGATGCCCTCATGTCAGAACCACTCCAGGTGTGTTGTGGGTTTTTTGTGAGTGAGATCATTGGAACTCATGTGCCACTTTTAATAAGCTTCACAAGTAACATCATAAAAATGGTCCTTCAAGCATGATCACTTTACTCTGTCTTTCTTCACAGTGGTGAGTGTATCATCTCAGGTCACACAGGACGTCCTGCCTACTGGACCCAGGCTTCCAGTGGAGGAAACGAACATCACGGAGCCTGTGCCTTCCCAGCCTGATTTCGGTACAAATTCTGTGCTGCACATTGTTATTTCTAACACGGATAATTGAGGTTATAAAATAAGGGTTTTTTTAATCAGCTTCAAAGCCATTGTAAAGCATTCAATATTTACACATAACTGCACATATAACATACATTTTCTGTCAAAGGGCCTATATTGAGAAAGTTCATATAGTCCATATATTAGAAGTTAACAAATAAAAACAGCCTGTTTTGAGTTCATGGTTGTCACTTTTATGAATCGGCCTATTCTGCCCACAGCAGTTAAAGCCTGTACGTTCCGGCTGAAGTTACAAGAAGTTACGATACATGTCAGCCACTCAAAACGGAGATAATTAAAGCACTGTAACAAAAAAGCAAAATGGGGCTAAAAAGTGAGCATACTGTAAAACTAGATTCAAAATGGTATTAAATGGTGCATAAACCCATTTAAAATACAAGAACAAGGCTAAAATACAAGAACAATGCAAAATATGGGCCCTTTAATTTGGCAAATAAATACGGATTACTGTTCAACTTTTGCCTGGGGGAAGTTTTGTTTGTTGTGCTTCATATAATAAATGATGTTTATTATTACTTAATGATTACTTACTGGGCAGAATGTAAAGTACCTGGGAACTTGGTGTAAAATGTTAATGTTTGTTTGAAATGGAGTGTTTCAAGCAGAGTTTGAATGGAAATGGGCGTGGCCCTAATGTTCTTTATAGGAATTTGTGGTCATTTAATGGGTTTTCGAAAGTTATTTAGAGGAGCTAAATTTTACATGTAGATTTTACATGTACCCTAAAGAGAATTAAGATTAAGAATTAGGTTACCCCCCCCCCCCCCCAAAAGGGTTAAGGGTCCCTGGAAATTTAACAGTAGTAAAATACATCTCGTTTTAATCTCAGTCCGGCCTGGTTGGATGATGTGTGGTCACTAATGCTCTCTCTCCTGCTCCTCTCTGCACAGTGAAGCTGGTCATCATCATAGTGCCCACAGTTGTGTCCGTGTTTCTGCTGCTGCTGGGGATCTGCCTCTGTAAGGTGCTTTACAAGTAAGTTCAGTTATGTCTTATGTCTGAGTTTGACTACAGGGACAGCACGGCTGCTTTCTGTCAGCAGTGACAAACAGGAGCTCAGATAACATGAATGCCAGAACACAGAGGCCTTATCTGTACTCCCTCGCTGTTGCCTGTGATACATGTGTGGTACAGGCACTGCAGATGGGCTTCAGGCTTTGTGTGCGCATGTGCACCCGTGTGTTTGTGACTTAAGGACGCAAATGATGGAAAACAGATAATGCAACATAATGGAACCTAATTTTTTGGACTTTGATAGGTGTTTGTTTCTTTAAAAAAATATTTGTACATGAACCATTTTATTATTTGTTCCTGTTCCTGCTTAATAGTCGAAAACATGGGCCAATTTGAAGAACCGTGATTAGGCCTAGTCTTGAACTTTTTTTTTACTCATTTTGTAACCTAAATATTAACGTAAATTCAGCTACATTTCCATATAAAAATAGCTATAAGTTTTTTGGTACTGTGGAGAGAAACGCAAAGAAAGGCGTCTTAGGATGGTGAAACTCTGCTGTACTCAGATGCAGGAGGTTTGAAACTAGCCAATCCGAGAACACTATTTATTCCTCCTTGCTGCTGATTGGCAGCTGCAGTCCAGAATTTCCCCCGAGGAGCGTCTCGAGAGTTCTCCTGTTCTTCGTGTTGTTCTTCTTAAAGCCCTGTATTTTTATTACTGTAACTTAAATGAATTTATTACTGTATTTGAATTTGGAGACCAACTCTGTCATGTTCCTCAAACAATTCCTAAACAACTGTAGCAGCGTTGCAGGGCACATTTGTCGTCTGAAAGAAGCCACTACAGTATTATGACAAATACTGTGTACTTGGTATTTTTGATTGCTTCAGTATTTGTTGACATTTATGCTGTTGCCATATGCTGTCTTTGCAAGAAATAATACTTGACATACATGGCGGATCACCAGGAGACTGGTATAAGCCTCTTTTGACCACTCTACTTTCATGCTTCATCTACTGTACAAGTAGCAATAGGGAATGAAGGAGGAAGGAGAAAAAAAAGGATTAGATGGAGCCAAAGGTCAGTGTCAAGAGACTGAGCTGAGGTGCATAACCTAAGTGCTAAAAGCCCAGAGGGAAAGACTGACCCTCCCTCCCCCTCTCTCTGTCTCTCTCTGTCTCTCCCTCTCTCCCACAGGAAGAAAACAAAGGAGAACACTTATGACTCTGCGGACCCACCACAAACAGGTCAGTGCCCCAGGGAGCAGTACACACCACTTCAGTCAGCCAAAGATGCTTTTTAGCCTTTAGCAACTCCACTACATCACCTGTGGAATGCCATGACCAGTTAGAATCAGTTTGCCCTTTTAGTTTCCCAGACATTGTTGGCATGAACAAAAAAACAGCATATACATAAAGTGCTGTAAACTCCTGCAGTGACACCACCCAGCAGTATGACATTGTTCAACAAAAATAGAACAAATATACAATCCAAACCCCACTAATAATAATAAGTAATACAAGTATGGTTTTTGCAACAAAACACACTACTTGTGAGGTAACCAGCAAAGGAATAAGGTGCTGTCAGTGTAAAGGGAATATTTTTATTTTACTTTTTGGTGCTAGTGATATGCACCAGACAGATACAGCTATTAGTAGCAGTTTCTTAACCCCGTAGCAGTGATCAACCAGTAGCAGCGGGCCTAAAAATTATCCATGATCTTTTCATGCTTTTGCTTCATGGCCTCGCTGTTTTTCTCTCCCCTGTGTCCAACCCATACTCTCACACACATGTATATGATTTAAAGGCTTAGTGGTTCTGCTGTCCTTTCATTTACACCAACCTGTTAATGTTGTGCCCATTCCAGGTTGCTGGAAGCAGGTAAAACATCCATCTACCAGACAGCAGTCCACGGAGTTCACCTTCAGCTACAGCTCGGAGAAAGGCACACTTCCAAAGATGGACCTGGTCACCAGTGACATGGCAGGTAGGGTCCTCAGTCCTCTCTGGCATGTCTGTCCAAACTGCTTCCTTTTGTCATTAATGGATTACTAACATGCCACATTTAAAGAGGAATGAGCAGTGTGATGAATTACATGATGATTAAGGTGATACTAGACTTGGTTACAAGTATCTAAGCAGTATACATAATGTGCATTCATCTTTAAGTTATATTACAGCCTGTGTTGTGCCTAGTTTATCTTAAGTGAGACAATATTCATAACAGGCCAAGCATTCTGCTCATGTAATGGAAGGAATGAAGGGTCAAATACACTAATTAGCATTGTGGAAACCACAGGCATTGCACACACGACACGTGCTGAAACACACTTGCGTCAAACCTTGTGTTTAAGTGAGCTGAAATAGATGTGGCAGCAGTTCGTATGATACAAACTGGTGGATTACACACCAATCAGACATAGCAGTAAAAACAACATCCTCTTAATGCTGCCAAAGCAGCTGAGACATGGACTCCACAGGCCTCTGAGTGTGGACTACTTTGTCCGGTACATCCTACATTTGTCTTCTGAAAGAAGCCACTACTAATTAAGATTTGGATAAAGAGATGTGCTTGGTCTTCAGCAGTGTTTAGCTGCATGTCAAAGTAAAATCCACTTGAATGCAAGGACCAAGGTTTCCCACCAGAATGTTGCCCAGATCATCACACTGCCTCTGCCGGCTGACCTCCTTCCCATAGAGCTTTCCTGGCAATCCACATAATGTAAGAGAATATGCGGTTCATTAGACCAGGCCACTTTTGTCCAATTCTGATGCTCACCTGTCCCTTGTGTGTGTATTTTTGGCAGTGGCCAGGGGTCGGGATGGGCACCCTGTCCAGTCTGCGGCTATGTAGCTTCATATTCAAGAGTCAAGGTTCAAAACATTTGTCATATGTACAGTAGAAATCACATTTCTCTGTGAAAAGAGCTTAAGGTGCAAAAATTACAGTATGAGGTAGATGAAGGGGATGTGCTAAGGAGCTTAATGTGCAAAAATACAGTATGCTACGTTCTGATGCATTTATAGCCAGGATGAACTTGTTCAGCAGTTTGTGTAGGATCATACCAGAGGAGCTAGCCTTCACTCCCCAAGTGCATCAGCCTTGGGTGTCAAGAGACTTGGGTGCCCATGATCTTGTCACCAGTTCACAGGTTGTCCTACTTCGGTAGATACTAGGGCTGTAACGGTACATGTATTGGTATCGAATTGTCATGGTACATGGGTCACGGTACATGGGTCACGGTTCTGTACATGATGTCGTACGGAGAATACACGGTAAGACGGAGAAGATGTGATTTAAGTAATACGGAATCACTGAGGGACCAAAAAGCACCAGTAAATCATAAACCTGGGTTGTAGTGTGGTGCAATAGTGCCACCTACTGGCGTAACAC
>JBBPCY010101931.1:0-20404 GCA_037974405.1 Brachyalestes nurse | reverse complement strand
TCTTTATGGAGCTGCTTTGTGTACTGGGGCACAGTCATGCTGGAATAGAAAAGGTTCTTCCCCAAACTGTGTCCAAACAAGTGTTGCTATGCTGAAGCATTAATCACTGGAAGTAAGGGCCTTTGCTCAAACCCTGAAAAACAGGTGTATCCCAATACTTGTCCATACAGTGTCTCTCTGATACAGAATGATAAACTGAGCTGGTTTCCCAGAGGATTAAGTCTAGTCAGTGACACAAGCGGTGACTTACTTTTAGAAATTCATTTTGAGTTTAGATTAAAACACATTTGAAAATTGACCAATTGTGTTGAAAAAGAACATATATAATGATAAACAACACATTTTCATCACATTTCTTCTAAGAATGTACTGGCGGTTTTTTAAGCATTTAAAATGTTTTAGTTAAATACTGAAATAAACTGCAATAAAATGTTAGCTCTGATTCTTAAAACTGACTGGTTTAACCCATGTACAACACTTGATGCACACACACATGTAATTGCACGCATCTACTAAATCTAATACAAGTGCAAAGTAGGCCTGTCCACAATTATATATGTGATTTATGATTTACTTGTATTATGTATCTTCTCGTCAGTTTATCTCTCCTTCTGGGCGTTATTCTCGATTCCACCCTCTCATTCCAGTCACATATTAAATGCATCTCTAAATTTGCCCTCGACCACCTTAAGAACATCTATAGACTCTCTGACCCTGCAGTCGAAGCTTTCATGCACCCTTTACTTCCCATCTGGACTGTAATGGACTATTTGGTCCATCCATCCACACATTATCTGCCTCAGCAAAGATACCCAGACCTCCCGCTCCCCAGCCACCTCCAGCAGCTCTTCCAGGGGAACACCGGGGCGTTCCCAGACACTAAAGTACCGACAGAGCCTTCAGTACTGCTGCCATCACTCTCTGAGACTTGCTCCCCCTTGAGATGTGCAAAACCGTGTCTCTGGATCATGTCTCTTTAAAATAGCACTTTATGTTTCACATATTCTTTAAGGCCTTTGGTCTTTGACTCAATATTTTATGTAAAGCGACTTTGGGTTCTTTAAAAGGCGCTATATGAAAAGTTATTATTTGTACAAATCTGAAGTGCTGCTTCCTAATTTGTTACTTTTCTTTCAAATACTGTTACTGTAGGATGCAGTTTTTAATAATATATATGTATCTGTCTCAACACATCTAAATCACATGCTGTGTACTGTAGCACAGTATGTATTATTATAAATTGTAACAACTTTGGAAAGTAAACTAAAAGTAAAGTGGCCTCTTATAGTCACACGTGAACACACAACAGCACACAGAGTGAACAGTGTGAAATTCTTTCTCTGCATTTAACCCATTCACCAAGTGAAGCAGTGAGGGGCACCCGGGGAGCAGTGTGTGCTCAAGGGTACCTCAGTGATGACACTAGCAGTGCTGGGATTCAAACCTACAACCTTCTGACTGCAGGCCCAGCTCCCTAACCACTAGGCCACCAGCTGCCCCAGACAATCATCACAATCAGCCCAAAGGTTTGTCACCTTTATGCTTTTCATTGGAATAATCTTTGCCCTTTGACTTGGTAACATGGTGCTTCCAAATGAAGTCCTGAAGTCCACCTCCATCTTCAGCGGAAGTCAGTATGAAATCTGTGTTTGGGTTTTTACCTGTATTCGGATGAAGAGTGGGCGAGCATAGGATGGCAGGTTTGTCAAGACGGTCTCAAACAGCTTCTTTCCATCAAACGCAAAGTCCGGCCGCACGATGATCGCCGCCATGCCGGCTCGGCCTTCATGTCCTGTGGCACGAATGGAAACCCAGTCTGTTACTGTCTCATGAACGGAGATCATTAGATCTGACAACAAGCCAGTTCTGACATTACTATAAACCAGGGGTGTCAGAAGCATTTTATATGAGAGGGGGACACATCAGTCTACGTGTGGGGGTGGGGTTTTGGGTGTGGGCGGGGTTTGGTGTGGGGGCGGGGTTTGGGTGGGTTGGTGTATGGGTTGCTGTGTGAAAAGTCTCGGTCCTTTTTGGGGGTGGGGGTATTTGGAAACAGCTGTTGAAATTGAATCTTGAGTCTTTCGCGAAGGAATCCATTTCACTTAATCAATAGGAGAATACACACACCACTGGAAATCCGCTCCTCCAACTCACCGCATGCAAGTGGAGTCAATCGTCAGTGCACAGACAGGCTGCTCGGATTTCCAGTGGTGTGTGTACTCTCCTATCGATTAAGTGGAATGGATTCTTTCCTGAAAAAATTCAAGATTCAACAGCGCTGGGTGAACTAATATTTTTTGTTAAATGTGGGGGGATCCAAACGAATAATTATGAAATGTGAAGGGGACACGTTCCCATCAGATTAAATGGCGGTGACGCCCATGCTATAAACATTAGTTTGTGTTTATGCAGGGGAGATTTTTTTTTATTACTTCTTTACGTTAAACAGCAGCTGCATGCTTTGTGCTGTCAACAATGTCACATCTGCATTAAAAAGCAACAACATTTTTATTCCAAGAAAAGTACATGTAACCTTATTTATAAAAGTAGATGCTTTTACATTACTGATCATAAATGATGAACTATTTGTTTGCAAAATGTAGCACAGACTGAACACGCCTCTTTATGTAAATACAATACGGCTTTATGCAAAAGTTACACAACGTTATACCCCAGTAAAATAAATAACACACATATCCTTAACAGCACATACACTTTTGAAGTTTTGGCATTTCTTAAACAAAGGAAATAAATAAAAATCCTGCATTAATGTGCAGTGAAATCACCTAATTGAGATGTCCCATAAAAATATTTTCACCTAGAAACTTTTCGAGTGGGGGTGCTCACATTTTTGCATATGACTGTATTTCTGGACTGAATAAATGTTACTGTTTGAAATGAAACAGATATTCAGAGCTCCTTTGGCATCTACAGAATTTACTCAGGGGGAGTTTAATGCTTGAGGTTTAGAAATCCCACCTGGAGCTGGAGACCGCTCAACTTTCCTGTAATTTTATTTTGTACTCTATGTGTTAAATGAAACAGGGCCACACCATAAAGAAGACAATTATCTGATAAAAAAGTATGTTCACACACAGTACCTGGAACATCCACCCCGTACACGTTGGCTTCCTGAATGAAGTCCACAAGCCCCAGAATCTCAGTTACCTCTGTAGTGGCCACATTTTCTCCCTTCCATCTGCAAATAACACACATCCCACAGATATAGATATTATAAGGACAGACTTTCAATTCTTTAAACTGTAGGATCTCTTCTTCTGAGTAATGGTGGAAAATACTTGAGTAAATGTACTAAGTACTGAGTAGTTTTAAATGTTTGTGCTTTATCTGAGTCGGTTTGCAATATTTCTACTCAAACACATTTCTAGCAGAAAAGCAGAAAAGTTTTAATATTTCCTTTTAGACACTCAAAGAACTTCAAATAAACCTCAAAGATGATACTTTTCTCTTCTTCTCATCAATTATTACTTAAAATACTCAACCAAATTCTTTTGAATGAAGAACAAATTTTAGATGTTAATACTTTTTGACCGAACTACGGTTTGCATTCTAAAATTTGTCTCATAAATCAGATTATCCAGATGGACAATCTAATGATTTTACTCTCGATGGTCTTAATCAGTGTCTTCAGTAATGCAGGAATGCAAGAATACAACGGAGCAGAGACTCTCTCCACCCACAGGGCACATTTCCCCTTTCACCTGAAAGTGTCGCCCACTCGGTCCTTGAAGCTGATAAAGTTTTCCTGGTCCTCCACCATGAGGTCTCCAGTGTTGAAATACGCATCTCCCTTCACAAACACGTTCCTCAGGAGCTTGTTCTCGGTTAGCTGTTTGCTCCCAGCGTAACCGAAAAAGGGAGTCTGGGAACTGATCTTAGACACCAGCAGCCCCATCTCACCTGTAGAAACATCAGTTCTACTGATCAGGATTACAGCACTGTCAAAACGTCATTGTCGTTACAGACGGTGCAAGGTCTTGAGAGCTTGTGTCACCATGCTAATCATGAATCCAACCCTTTTAGTTTTATGACAAATACAAGTAATTGTAATCTGACAACCCAGAGAAACACTTACACTCTCACTCTCACACACTCTCTCGCTCACTCTCACGCTCACACACTCTCTCGCTCACACTCACACTCAGAAAAAGCTTTGCATACCTTTCTTAACCGGCTCACAGAACCCCTGTTCATTTCTCACAGGCTCTTCTCTCACCATGTCATATTTCACCAAATCATATTTAAACAGGACCTGCAGGACAACAGGAGGAGAAAAGTCCACTATATGCTATAAAAGCCAACAAATTCATTACACTATACTCAATGAGAAATTAAATTAAAAAAAAAAAACATGTAGATCTTCAAAACATACAAACTAAAGCTGATATTGTGCTTATATACTTAGAAACCAAACTTGCACCTTCCTCTGAATATAAAGCAAGAAAAAGACAGATAACACCTCGGACAGAAAATCTCTGAAATGTTTATTATACAAGGATAAAGCACTGCACTCTCGTTTCCTAACATTAGTGGTGAAGAAGCATGTGTAACTGCATAACGCATTCACTAAGTATGATCACAATTCGAAACATTTCGATTGGTTCTTTCACCATGAAATGTAACGTAAAGGGCAGCTGCTGTGTTTAATGAGGCAGAAATGAAAATTTCTGCTCTGGACAGCGGTGATATGATGAAGTGATATATACTGATAAATCACATTATAACCACAAAAAATCTAACAAATCAACTTTCCAAATACGCAACATGTTCTTGACACATGTGCCGTGGCAGCATTTCTCAGAAGAGTAATGCTCTTGTGAGGAAGTGTGTCTAAACTGTATCCCAGAACTGGAAACCACCTTCTGGTATCCCTGGCAAATTTCCAAGAAGAAATCTGATCACTGAACGATGTCTCCATAATGTCTTCCTCCTTTTATGGCTTTCCTCAGACATATTTGCAGGGAATAAAATGTCATGTGCAACTATTTGTATCTGTACTGGAAAAAGGCTTGTCTGTCCAGGTTAAAGTATCAAACGCGTGCGACAATACTCTTCCTTTAATCCCTTTATTATGGATTGTGACGTACTGCAGGCATGGAAAAACAGCCCTCTCTTAACGATTCTCTGGCAAAAAATCAACTTTCCATTATTTCACATTTGCCCTAGAGTAGTCAATAAGACCAGGCATGTCTGGTGGTTTGCTTTGTCTCGCTGTGGAGCTAAGAGCTAGCGTAGATGACAAATAATGGACACTTCCAGCCAGGTTTAGTGTACTGCACGTCTAAATTCCATTCATTGTTGGCTATATAAACCTCATAGCTCCAGCTCAAAACTAAAGAGGGAAACCTTTGACATCAAACATGTCTTTTATTTGAGGTCATGGGAATATTGTAAACTATAAGACCAATTAAGAAAGCATATTAATCTCTAACTGAACCACCTGATACACCAAACATTAAAAACCAATGACAGGAGAAGTGAATAATATTTACAATTTTGTTACAATGGAACCTATAAAGGAGTGGAACATATTAGGCAGCAAGAGAAAAATCAGATTTTGAAGTTTATGTTTTGAAAGCAGGAAAAAGTGTCAAATGGCAGGTCTTGGGGTGTTTCTGGAACATAATGGTATCTACCAAAAGTGGTCCAAGGAAGGACAACCAGTGAACAGGATCATGGGCACGTAATGCAGCCAATGCACTCAATGCAGAAAGATGTCAGAACACAGTGAATCACAGATTAGGGCGGCGTAGCTGCAGACCGGTCAGAGTGCCCATGCTGACCCCCTGTCATGGAGATCCCACCTCACAATTTAATGTACTCAAAGGACCTGCTGCACACAAAAAAGCACCAAACACTACCAGTCAAAAGTTTGGAAACACCTTCTCATTCAGCAATTTCCTTTGTTTTTATTATTGGCTACATTGTAGATTAATATTGAAAACATCATCTATTGCTCTGATGGCAGCTTTGCACACTCTTGGCATTTTTTCAGTCAGATTCATGAGGAATCTACTTGGAATGGTATTTAATCATCAAGAGTTCATTAGTGGAATTTCTTGCCTTCTTGTGTTTGGGATCATCAGTTGTGATGGTGGTTGGTACACAGTTAGTGATCCTATTCCACTACAGTTCTACTTCACATTATGGCAAGAACCACTTAACTAAGTAAAGAAAAACAATAGTCCTACAAAACTGTTACTACAAAACATATACAGGTTAGTTTAACTCTTTTTTTTTGTTTACTGCATAATTCCTTGTGTTTGTTTTCAAAAATTAATCTACAATGTAGAAAATAATAAAAACAAAGAAGTTTGGTGTGTCCAGACTTTTGACTGGTAGTGTATATGTGGTTGCACTGGAATATTTTCTACTCACAGAGTACAAAAGAGTTTTTTAATCATTCATTAGTAACACCAAGTACATACTGTTGAAATATGGGGACAATCTTCACAGATCCAAAGCTTATAAACTGAAAAGCACTTAAGCTTAAGTTCCAGATAAAACACTTTTCTTCTCACTTTGAAGCAATAGCTTTCAATATTAAAAATCACTTGTTTTGGCACTTCCTTAAAAGTCAGCATTAATCAGAAATGATAACACATTTTCCTACTCTACTGTTATGAAGTGACACAGAGGGTCAAACTGTGCAGACAAAGTTGGAAGCATGGCGTTGTCCAAAATGTCTTGGTATGCTGAAGCGTTAAGACTGGTCTTCACTGGAAGTAAGGGGCCTAGCTCAAACCCTGGAAAACAGGCGTGTCCCAATACCTTTGTCCACACAGTGTTTTCATTTATCCATTATCTCAACTGTATAAACTGATATGTGATTGTGAAATATGAAAGGGTGAATAAAGTAAAACAAAAGGTCCATTGTGAGTTCAGGTTGCCTTTAAAATGACAAAATTACTACAAACCCGAACCAGACTGTATTTCACTGTATATCAATGTATTTCACATTTCACCCAGCAAATTACATACAATGGAAGTAGCAAAGCTCTTATCATTGCCATTGTTTGACACCATTGTCAGTATACTGATATAGATGATAACACCCAGCTTGGAGGTCACTAAACCGTGATAAATCCGTTTTACTGCATTGTGCTGGGAGGTAAACTGCACTGGATCTGCACATCTGAGGAACCCAGGGCCTATTTTTGAAATCTCCTTGCAATTTATTTATTAAGGCTTAGACTGGAGGTGACACTAGGAATAGGTGCAAAAATATAAAGTAATAAATTGAATCCAAACTGCCTTCGTAAGCTCTGAGGACATTAAGGCAGCATCAATCATGCATTACGAGAGCAGGATTTGACTCTGTGCCGTGATTAGGCAAGGCTTTGACAATCTGCCACGGTGAGGATGTTTAATCTGCTCCAGGTAGAGAGCTCTCCAACTGGGTCAGTGTAACGATACAACAGAGCTTCTTATCAGACGTGATAAGGGAGCATGACTTTCTTTCTTGAAATCAGTGACTTAAATCACAGGTCACAGAATCCCAGTACTGTAAAACGATGCCATCTAATCTACACTAGCAGTCAAAAGTTTGGACACACCTCATTCAACGATTTCCTTTGTTTTTATTCTTGGCTACATTGTAGATTAACATTGAAAACAAACAAAACGATGAAGGAACACATGGAATTATGCAGTAAACAAAAACGAGTTAAACAAACCAGAATATGTTTTGTAATAAGGTAATAATGGACTGTTGTTTTTCTTTACTTAGTTAAGTGGTTCTTGCCATAATGTGGAGTAGAACCATAGTGGAATAGGATTATTAACTAATGTTGACTTTAAATAAATGACTGAATTCTATAGAAACTTCTTGGGGGGAAAAGTTTTGGGATTTTGCCTTTAAAAGCAGCAGTTCATGCAACTGTGTAGTTTAAAACAGTCGGGACAGTTCCAGACAGGTTGTCCCTTTTCCCAAGCGGAGATCAAAAATATTTTTCGACAGAAAAATGCTTCATACCTGACTACAGAAAAAACACATGAAATATAGAACAATCAGCACCTGAGTATTCAAGAAATATGAAAATATTGTATCAAATATTGACTGTATTAAGTGTCTGTGCCTAAATGATAAAACAATGTCAGTTCTGATGCTCCATTGCTGTCATTAGGTAAGACTCAAAGGTTGCCAATTTACCACTGATTATGAAATGTTGATTCTCAGCTTTTGATCTAACTCGGATCTAGCTATGGTGGTCTTTGTCTAAGACCGACTGGTTGCTCTTTTGCACTTTATACTTCATATTTTGCAAGAGTCCACTGGTAATCCTAAATGCGTACAAAAATAAAAAAGCCCCTGGAAGCTGAAGAGCAGACTAACCTTGTAGAAGAAGTGGGAGCGACCGACTGCCCCGATCTTGCCGATGTGGTTCATGAAGCAGAGGTTTCCCTCTGTGGACCCGTACAGCTCACACATGCGGATCTCTCCGAAGCGATGGTGGAAGTCCTTCCACACGTCCTGCCGAAGGCCGTTTCCCACACCCATACGCACTTTATGACTCTTTTCATTCTCTGCCTGGTGAACACACACATACGCATCAAATGTTTTGGTAAATTTAGAACAGAAAATAAAATAACAAAAACTAATGAGAGCAAATGTATAGAGATTCTATTTCAAGTCATATAATACACATTTTGCCCATTATGGAAATATGCACACATACCTGAATCACTGTTATATATATTAGACTCTATTTGGGTGCAGAAGAATGTATTTTAATTCCTACACAGTGCACTATGCAGGGAGTGGGGGAGCATTTGAGACACAGCCTTGTCTCCTCTGTATAAATCTGTTTATTGCATATTGCTCAAAATTTAGCTAAGCACGATACTTCAGGCTTTGTCTGATATCTCATCCAGAGATTTTAGCTCACTGAGAATCTCTGAATGCTAATCTAATCTAATCTTTCTCATTATATTAGATGACTCAGGTCTGCTCAGCACTGCTATTCTATGGTAAAATTATAGTCCTGATATAGCTTTTTTGCATTAGTCTGTTTTGAAGAACTAAACTGCTTTTAAAAGTCAGTGTTAATCAAAAATAATTACACCTTTTCCTACTGTACCGTTTCGAAGTGACACACAGTATCAATGAGGGTCCTGTGCAACACAGTAATTTTACAATGACGGGAGTGTTTTTGCTCAGTTGATGTTGATGGTGGTGATCACTTCGGATCATTTCTACTGTCCTGATCATCATATAATGATTCCACAATGTAAAGTTCAGCTTCTATTTTCAAATGGTATGGAAACACACTGAAAAAAATGTGACAGTGATTAGAATAAGAATCAGAAAAAAAAACTTTATTGATCCCAGGCGAAATCAAGTTTGATCATATAGTCAAATCAGACTCCTGTAGCGGGTCGGGTACAGAAAAGTTGCTGTAACGGGTGGACTGAAACCTCCCTAAAAATTCACAGGTCGGGTGCGGGCGGAAAATGAACTAAATTGGGGCGGGTAGCGGATGAGAACCAAAACAGTATTTTATGTCTAAATTACCACTCCGCAATTTATTTTGGCCAACAATATGGAATGAGCATGCAAAACATTTCCCAACCTGGCAGTGATTGAGCGGAATGTACTCCATTCCAGCGCCGAGCGCTGCCAGAGAGATAAATTTTTCATCGGCTGGATTTGTGATTCAAGAACGGAGAACTCAACTTAAACCTGGGACTGTGGAGGATATCCTTTTTCTGCACAGTAACGGAAAGAACTCTGGAAGGACTCTGATACAAATACATTTGCACATTTCTTAAGAGGGGCTCACAACACCCATATATAAAGAGTTCTAAAATGCTGTATATTCATTTGTAACCATTTTGTAAATGAAGAAGTTTAAACAGAATAAAAGCTGATGTAATGTAAGGCTCTTCACAGCTTGTAGTTTCAGTTTTAAGCAGAACATTAACATATGCATACACATATGATGCTGTAACTTCAGGGCAAACTACACTATGCATAAGGCAGAAGAATTTGTTGAAGATATTTGAACAATTCATAGCCAGCCCTCTTTTTGCTTGTTGCTTTGTAAAACTTCGGGCACAGTTTTACAAGCTTGGAGCATAAATTATGTAACGTAAACAAATGAATAAATATGAGTAAGAACTAGGGGTGCTGAAATTAATCATATAATCGATGCATCGTGATACAGACGTGAACGATGATGCATCGGTGCAGTCGCAGGACATAATCAATTATATCTGGATGACATTGCTTTATTTAAAAAATCAAGTTAAAAAGTAGCACTGCAGAATGTTTTGTTTTTGAAGACTGACCCTATTCATTGAAGATGTAGGCTAGGCCTATACTACTTATTTTGGTTACAATTTAATGCTACGGGCACAATTTCTGTTTATGTTTTGATGAGCTATGTCTATATTCTTTATTTCTGTTTACAATTTAGTGTAATGGTCACAATTAGTGTTCACATTTTCCATTTTTTAAAATAAAAACGGGAGCTTACATCTCATTGCTTGTATTTGAAAGCATAAAAATGTGAAGTAATGTATAAAGTGGATGGGATGCATTGTGATGCATCGAGATATCGAATCGAATCGAAGACATGATAATCCTAATCGAATCGTGAGGCCTGTGAAGTTTCACACTACTAGTAAGAACTAGATTACTAACTAGCAATTACAAATGAAGCAGATACGTGTCAGAGCAGAGTTGGGGGCAGTATGCATTACACTAAGCAGAAAACTGAATACCAATGTAAAGAATGTGTACTCGAATATTCAAAATAAGTGGCCCAGCCCCTAGAGGGCTTCATTTAAAAGCTTTATCTAAATCTATTGTAGCCAACTGTTCTTTATTACCTCTGTCTTCTCCGGTAAATGCTGTAAGAACATTTGCCTTTAAGCATGGACTGTGAAATATGCAGCGACTTCCTTTGTAACACCCTCAGTCGGTCTCTTTGTAATTCCGCTCTGCCTGTAGACCAGGTTTTCCAGGTTCTGGTGAGACCAACTGGTTCCTCACTCACTCACCAGTCCATGGTGACTCTAGCAGAGCTATGTGTAGGTTAAAACAAAGGAAGCCAGTCATGCTGGTACACCACGGGTTCAACAGCACTGCTCTAAGTGCAACACTAAACTTGTTTACACTCCCATTCAGAGTGCACACATTCCATCGAGAGCCACGCTACAATGGGAACAGTTCCTGCTTCTAATGAGTACAACCTGGGAAAGTCAGAAACGGTGCCGTAACAAAATCACTCCCATCTTACACAGAAAAAACATACAAAAAGATATCCATATTTTCTATTTCTGGAATAAAGGTGTCAAATACTAGGGGGGCACAATGGCACTTCCATGTCCAATACTGATACCACAGCCTCAAGTACACTATATGGACAAAAGAATTGGGACGCTTGACTATTACTTTGAAACTTAGATGACATTGCATTCAAATACTTATTTGTGGGCACAGTCGTGCTAGAAAAGGTTCTTCCCCAAACTGTGTCCATGAAGTTGGAAAATGGTTTGGTCTGCTGAAGCATTAAGATTACTCTTCACTGGAAGTAAGGGGCTTAACCCAAACGCTGAAAAACAACTGCGTCCCAATCCTTTGTCCATATAGTGTATCTGCCAGTACCAATACAAATCCAATATGGAAACGGCTCCCTACTTCAACGCCCTCTACAGCTAGGCTTTGTCATTAGATTCGAAGGCGGAGAGTATTTTTATTCTGACACAGTGCACTATGCAGAGAGTAGGGAGCCGTTTGAGACACAGCCTTGCTGCTCATCTGAGTTACTTGAGTCCTCATCTGTGTAGATCTTTTTACAGCGTGTTGATCAGAGTTTAGCATTTACATGATACTTCAGGCTTTATCCGATATCTGATCCAGAGATTTTGGCCCACTGAGAATCTCTGAATTTAATCGAATCTAATCTTTCCCATTACATTACATTACTCAGACCGCTCAGATCTGTTCAGCACTGCTATTCCATGGTAAAATTACAATCCTGATATAGCTTGTTTTCATGGGTCTTTTTTGAAGAACTGCACTTAAAAGCGTTAATCCAAAATGGTTACACATTTTCTCACTGTTCCGTTACAAAGTGATGCACAGTGTCAATGAGGGCCTTGCACAACACAGTAATTTTACACATGACTAGCTGAGTGTTTTTGTCTCAGTTGACAGCTGGTGGTGGTGATGGTGAGAAGAGGAAATATGATCTAGTGATTTTGGCCCATACTGGATCGATAGCCATTTTGCACTCCCCGTTAAAAACTGAAGCAATATGATACACAGTATTACATGATAAAATACAAATGTTCAGTAAATAATTTGATACTAATTACAATAAACTATTACTTTATCAACCAACATGCTGCAATGTGATTAAAGGTAACACTGTAGTGTTTCAAATAACTCGCATTATTAAAGAATTTAGTTGATGTCTGCAGTCATAATGGGACTAAGAATATTAAATATTTTACAGTGGTTTTGTACATTTTAGAGCTGGAACTCTGGAAAGGATTTTCTCCAATGTAAACCTGTTGCTGATAAAATAGGTTATAATTCAAACTGCACCTCTTTCATCTGCACAAACTGCACATATCTGTAAGAAAAATAACTTGTTAAATCTGACAGCTCTACCAGCATCAGTAATTAGGGCCACTTTTACTAAATTAATGAGGTTGGGCAAATATGACATATCACTGAATTGCACTGGGTTCACTGAATTACAGAAGGCAATTTACTCTAGAATTATTACTGTCAGACTTGTAAAAACTATGGATTTGTGGATAATTATACATTTATTATTATAATTATTATTATAAATGTCTCTTAAAATCTAAAGAAAAAAGCAAAATACAGGTTATTACATAGAAAATAATTATAGATCTTTATATATGAAAAAAAAATACACACCCACACACACACACACACACACACACACACACACACAGAGCATGTGACTAAAAAGCAATAGGATTAAAGGTGGATGGTGTAAAGGGTAATAAATCAATATAAATATCTAATTTTTTTTCTAAAACACAAAGAACGTCCAAGAGTTCAAGGCTATAAAGGAAGATTTCCAAAGTCATGGTGCACGATGGATAAAGGCACAATGGAAGAAGATGTAAAGTAAAAAGTGAAGTAAAGTAAAGTGGCCCCTTATAGTCACCACAGTACAGAGTGTGAATAAAATTAAATTCTTTCTCTGCATTTATCCCATTCACCAGGTGAAGCAGGGGGCTGCCACCAACGAGGGGTGCCTGGGGAGCAGTGTGTGGGGACGGTACCTTGCTCCAGGGTACCTCAGTGAACCCACAAACCCACAACCTTCTGATTGCAGGGGCAACGCCCTAACCACTAGGCCACCACTTGCCCCTTGTGTAGTGCAGAGCAGACGAGAAGTGCAGCATTTGTATTAAAGAACAAATTAAGTGTGTCTCTTTGAGTAAGTGAACAAAACAGGCTAAGTGGAGAGGATTGAAAAGAAATGACACAATGATTGAAGAATGAAGCGTGAATACGTGCAGAAAGATGTTAACCCAGGTATTGCCTACAGGCGAGTATCCAGACCGCTGCGGAATGAACCGAGAGGTGCAGTGCAGGGTTCACGAGAAGTTTGTCTCACCACAAGAAAACTAAAGCAGAGAAAACCCAACCCAGTGCACATGTTCAGATTGTAAGGAAAGACATTTCAAGATCCCATAAGACAAGGTCTGCACAGGCATGCAGGTGAGTAGTTCTTAACTATGGTGCAGAGGTAGTGAGGGGCTGAGCCCTGTGAAGGTCAAGCACTAAAATACAGCAGGACCAGAAGAAACAGCAGTGTAAAGTCAGGAGAAAAGAAAACAATTTTTTTCTGCTACATCCAAATGTATTTGGTGTAACAGCTGACAAACATGCGAGGGTCGTTTATTTACTACTAGTGGCTTACAGTCATTACAAAAAGGTTATATAGGCATATTTCGAAAACATATTAAACATAGGAGCCTCAGTATAAAAGCTCAAAAATCAAATTATCACAACCAAACAGGATGAACACTGAAGTTTCAATGGCATATCACAGCAGGACCATGGCTATGCAAACACCTTCGTATTTTCTATTCAGGTGCTCCATTCTGTATGACGGACGACCAGCAAATGAAAAAAAAAACACCACAAGCTTTGTCTATTCATGTTTATTAAATTAAAATGAGTAATTACCTTTTGTCCTGAGTAATTACCTTTTTATCTTTCGTCCTTCGAGTTGCCTAATATGCTCATTATTAAAGCCCTAAAGTGTTTGGGGAAAAGGTTTAGGCTACAATCTCGGCTTATCCTACGTAGACTGCTAGTGTCAGAACATGTATTGGTGTGACTGGTGTGCAGACTTTGATTCCTGTAAAGTGTTGGAAAGTTGCTGAATGAATAACTACAATATGTCAAAAAAACAGGTTTCCTTTAAAAAAATGGACAGAATATAACAGTGCAGATCTGACATCCGATTAACTGGTTATGTGGTGATGTAGTGTCAGATTCTAGACTGTAACTTAGTTGCTCATTAAATATCTAACACTATATAATTCAATCCACACTATAACTATAATTATATGAGGCAATTTTTTGTATGTCAGTAGTGAATCAAAGAATTTTCTCAGTGTGTGCCAAGACTTTTGATAGGTAGTGTAATTATGTAAATGGCGTTTGGCTTTTACACTGTGGACACTTTTTTAGTTGATAGATGAATCCATAGATAAATAGCCATTAGTGGCAGCCCTACTTGCCACTAGCATTCAGCATTTGTTCCCCACTGGGTGTATAAAAGCTCTGCAGAGAAGTGGGGACAGCTGTTGAAGGGAAGATTCTGAAATGTGTGGTGATTTTAGCGTGCAGTGTCCCCAGGTGAAACAAACTCAGCCTGGAGAGTCGTGCAATCTGTGTGTGTGTTCTGTCAACAGAGCGCTGGTAGCTTGGCAGTTCTGCCTGAGGGACAAAAGAGCTTTCAGAGAGTTTGTTCACTTGCTGAGAACGACACTGGAGAGGGAGATAGACACCGCCTGGGAAGACGGGGTCACTCAACAAAAGCCTCTTTCTACCAGTCGCCCATGAAGAATGGTAGTGACCCACAGCACAGAGGCCGTGAAGAAGAACCATTATGGGACGGACACACTGCGCCATCATAGGCTGAACTGTGTGACAGCAGCACTGTGCTCCTGTAGCGGAGGTCCTGCACATCGGCACGTCGGTAATGAGTAATGCATGACTCATCACATTAACAAAGTAACATTAATGAGGAGTTAATGAGAGCGCCAGGAGAACAAGTCTGACCATTGTCATTACTTTACGTAACGGTAAACAAGATTTGGATCATTTGTATTGAGCCGGAAGGAAAACAGACCAAAAACAAGGTTACAACAAAGGGGAACCCACCCTAAAAACATGTTCAGACATCACTCTTGAGGTATTTTCTGATAGGTAGGTTATGATAGTCTTACACTGTGAGATGGTCATACACAGTTCAAGGCTTAACAAATCCAAGGCCTCGTTTATTCGTTTATGGGTATTAATGACATTCAAATGTTAGCATGTGATCATATCAGCAGTCAGTTGGGTCATATATGTTTAGAGATGCATCGTGATCCAATCATCCATACCGAAATTCATTTCATATTTGTTCTTTAAAAACAAAATGGAAGTGGAACGGCAGCTGCGCTCTCTGACAACTGGACCAGTGTTGAACTAACTAAGTGCAACTTAACACAACATATAGCCTAGAATGTCAGAACCTCCAGTCGTTTTTTGTTATAAAGCTGTGGGAGTTTACTGGACTCAACTCAGATAGGTGTCTTTGCTAGCTATAATCTCTAAAGAATATTTAATAAAAGTATATTTATTATTATGGTGCCTAATTATGTCACAATATGCTTTTTGTGCATTGCAAATATTGTCAAGGCTTAAAAAATACTGAACAACAACACTTTTCATTACAGTATATTTGTTAAACAATATATTAATATAAATTATATTAATTTGCATTTAGTGCAGTGTGAAATATTGATAGAAAACTCTTTGTACTTTTAATTTCTAAAACTATTTTGTTAATATGGCACTACCAGCTCATTATTGTCCATTATTGTCCATAAAATCGATATATAGATTGCCCACCTCTAGGACTTAGTCAGCTGCACCTCAGATAGAGTTAAATGTTATACAAATTAAATGTCAAGACATTTTACAATGTATTACAAAAAAAACAATGATCATACCAAACTATGCATTCTTACCAGGGTACCAGTGTTGGAGTAGATATTTAAAAAAGGACTAATTACTCTGGAACAGTAATGGGAATACATTGCTCCTAGACAAAGTAATAATATCACATTACTTTAGTTACACTCTAAAGCCCTTTCAGGACTTTCAGTGCTTTATCAAAATTAAATATAATTTAAAAGGTGTCAGTATCCCTGTCTACCTTTCTTCTAAATAAATTAGATCTTCCTAATAAATGATGTATGGCTAATGCTGTTGGAAAATCCAGCAACATGGGGATCTTTATCCATCAATTTCATATTAGCGTCATTAGATGCTTTGTCAGATTGACTGTCGAAGACAGCGACAGATACCGTATAGACAGAAAACTAATGTTATGTTTTGAATTTATCGAGTTAAAAAAGCACTGCTCTCTAAGTGATAGGTGTTTAAACTAAGCAAGGGTTGTAAGGATAGAAACAACACCTTGCTTAAGGTAAAAATATATTACTGTAAATGTAATCAATATCACTCAACACCCCTACTATTTCCATGGTCATAATAAAAGATTTGTATGTGTGTATATGTTTTTTGAAATATGGCCGACATTACATACATCTCCAACATTTTCTTTGTCGGTTCACATATTCAGTGCTTGTCACTGAATCTACCAACTGACAAACTGCAGTATGTGAAAGCTGCCATTTCCCTTTTATAAGACGTGATTTTACAGGCTGTTAGGATTTACTGCCCAATTTTATGGCAAACGGAGCAAGCGTTTGACCTCCTAAACACAAAAACATCTCTTAAGCCAGCTTTGAAACTTTGAAACCACTGTCTCAGCTGCCATTGTAGACAAACGAGTGTCTCTGACAGGCAGGGAAGTGTGTGTGATATAATGTCACATATCACACATTGAAGTAGTGACCGATTTCTGTGCTAGTGGCTGATTCAGGACGCCCTCGTTCAATAACGTAAACAGGTTCACTGTGGCAAATCTGGACTGTACACTGCGTTCCCCAGGGTAAGTTGGACATTCACCCAGGCTAACAGACTCAGAGGGATGTCTGTACCAGGGCAGAGTTCTCACTGTGTTCACCTGGTCCCAGCAGAAATCTAGAATTACAAGTGAAGCTGAAAGTTAAGCAGGAATCAGCCAGTCCATTACCTTGGGCTGATTACACAGATAACGGCACAGCTCCCCAATGTACTGGAAGATAGTCACGTCGTACTTTCTGCAGTCCTTCCAAAACTGTGAGGCTGAGAATTTCTTCTTCAAAACACAGGTTGCACCTATAGGTGGCAAACAAAATAAGAAGAAATAAGACAAGAAATAACAGATCTGTCATTAGTGTAACAGACAATTCATAATAAGGATAATAAGTATTTCTGCATTTGTCAGAAAGGTCACACTGGAAAAAGAAACAAATTGCACCAAGCACACATTGACTGTCTTTATAGTTTTAAATTGTTGCTGTTTGTCAAACAAAGTCTTCTGTTAAAATTTACAGCACAAGATTATCCACACTGCAACAACCTTTGCTCTCTAAAAGAAGCCATTCAGTGTAATTTTACTGTTTTTATGACTGTAGGTCAATCATTACAACACTGCAGCGACTGCTATGGAACAGTACATTCAGTGTTCACTCCTGTATTTACACTCAGTCTCGACTAGGCTTGCACAATAATATTCTGTCTGTTAATTACCATGACAAAAAAAATCATTAAGCAATACTCAATAAGCATGCAACATGCAAACTGTAAACCAATTGCTGAATGGTTTATTTCAGGTAGTGAGCTTTCAGAACAAATCACAGATATCCTCAGAGTGCTTAAACGAATCAAAGCATTTATGTGATCCAAAAAATCTAATTAATCTGGTAAAAAGATTAATGCTGGCCAATAAGAGGAGAAGGATGGTAGGATGGCAGTTGATCCAGACCCTGCACTGGAGGGTGCCCCACAGACATGGTCAATATTAAATAAATCACAGCCGTATAATAAATAACATATGCTGGTAGGTGTACATGAAATGCAATTCTGATGGGTGTAAATATAACTACACTGATATAAATGACTGAAGTTAATATTTTCAGAGCAGTTAATAATATTTTCACCAGAGAAGTGATAACTAGCAAGAAAAAAACCTGATCACAACTCGATGAAGAAGAGAAAAAGTAGAAATTAACTTGAATTCAGCCTTCACTTTTTTCACTTTGAGTTACTTCAATCTTCAATTTCAAAGTCCAGTGACCAACTCCAACAACAGAGCGAAGAAAAGAAAGAAAGAGAGAGAGAGAGAGAGACTGACAGATGAGACAATGGACAAGAAGGAAGGAAACAGACTATAAAAACAAAAGAGGATATAATGAGGAAAATGAAAAACTACCATTCACTATCTGTTACTGTAAGTGATATTTGTTCACTAGAAACACAGTGTGCTAAGTAAAAAAATAAAACCTTGAAGTGGTCAAGCAGCTGGATGTGACATTCACAGTCAGAGATGGAACTGATTGTGGGTCCTTATGAAGTGTCCAAGTGCTTAAGGGGTCTTTGAAGGGAGCCCAAGTGCCCAACAAAAATGGAATAAATATTAGTAATTAAACATAAAATATTCTTCGCATTTAATTATTCTATTTTATTCTATTACTCTATAACAATGCAGTTCACCATATGCTTTCAATATATTAAAAGGTATATTACAATACAAGGTAACATTATTAAGGTTATATGCTATTTTCTTGATATCATAGCAGCCCTAACCAGAATCTTCAACACCCCTGAAAACATCCCCTTTCCACAACTAGTACATTTAAAAAGAGTTCATCTGGATATTCCTTCTTTGTAAAGGTGGAAATAAGAATTTCATAATGTGCTGTTTTTCTAACTTCATTCACCAATATCACCCAAGAAATAAATCCTTTTCAGCCTTTTCATCTCTCACACTGCTGTATAGAACTACTGTAAGGGAGCCCTATCAGATGCAGTGCAGTTCACTGTGCTGCTGTGTGTAACACGTGTGGATGCTTGATCTGGTTTCTACTTAACGGTATCACCGAGATGAAATCTGGCACACTGGGTTACTTAAGTTGACACATTTGTCCACGCCAACTGTGACTTCTAAGAACCTCCTAGGCTGGCTGGAATAAAATGTACCCTTGTCCTGATCGTCACAAAAGAAGGCTGAATAAATAAGGACATTTTGATGCTACATAAAACAATGTCACATGAAAACAGACTGCAGTACACTAAGTCACTGGCCTCTATGGCTGAAGAGTTCACTGTAGGTCAGCTAACTCTTCACAAGCAGCTGAACCTACTTATAGGTTATGTACATAAGGCCCATAGTGTATGTTGCAAGTCTGTTAATCATTCTGTAGCGAGGCGCAGTATCTCCTAACATGTGGTGGCTGTTTCCAGACCTTCTCTGAAGAGGGAACTAATATCAGACAGTATGAAAAACAGGTCACGAGAGAAGCTGAAAGGGGTGGCATGCACAAAAATGTAATAACTGCACGGTACACCAAGCTTCTCACGTACATCTAATTAATTAAATTCCCACCTAAATTATCTACCTGCGTGACAACCACCTAGACGTGTCCATACACACTTTGAAAATCATAATGATGTTTTGGCCTCTGGAGGTATCGCTACACTGTATTACGCCTTAATAAAGCACTGACATAATTATTTTTCCATTCTCTATCTGTAATTAACAGTATCACCCACAGTCAACACACCAGCACTCAGAATGTAAGGTTATGCATGTTATTATTGCTGGTATGCATTGGAAAGGATTGGAAACTCAGAAGGCCCTAGAAAGCATCTATTTTATTACATAGTCGTGGCACAGATATAAGCATTTAAGATAGCCAGGACAAAAATGTGAGTGCAGTTATATCAAAACAAAGTACAGTAATCCCCCAGTTTTACACGCACCAGGAGTCATGGATTCAGTCACACAGATTTTTTTTGAGAACCGAACTCATCGTTTTACGTGGAAATCCCCACAATAACGCGGAAACTGCAAATATCCTCCGCCTTTTTTTGCTTTTTTGAGGCAATAATTATGGATGTTCTGGATGTTTTCACACAAGGGTCCCACAAGGGTCAGTTTTAGGACCTCTGCTGTTCTCAATCTACATGCTTCCCTTGGGTAACATCATTAGAAGA
>JBBPCY010101912.1:0-20406 GCA_037974405.1 Brachyalestes nurse | reverse complement strand
TACATCTACACACCTTCACACACACCATCATACATCTACACACCTTCACACACACCATCACACACACCTTCACACACCATCATACATATACACACCTTCACATACCATCGAACCTCTACACACTTCAATACACACCATCATACACCTACACACTCATTGTACCCAAGTTTATTAAATCCATGTCACAGAGTGTGATTTGTAATAATCTTATAAGGTTGCTGAAGAAGGCATAACATTAAGCAGACTGATGATTGAGTCACTCTCACAAGGTAAACACAATCCACTGTGTCCATCTCCTCCAGTGGAGTGGAGGGGAGTGATGGAGTCTTTGGATCCCAGCCGGAGTGAGTGCTGATGGGGCAGAGATTGTCAGGAACGGCCCTGGAGAGTTAGAGCTCCAGCAGTGTTGATAGGGGTGAGCAACCCTAACCCTCTTTTCCTCTTTCTGTTCCAGTCGCTGAAAAGAAAAACCCTCCCACTCGTTCATCCGACTGAGAAGAACGGGGTCAATCAAACTGACCCTGAAACTTTCTCCATCGCTATATCAGTGGAAAAGCAGTGAATTCACACACCCGCGAACACACACTCAACATGTACTTATTCACATATATATGACTGCACATTGAGACTGCATTTGAGAAACATTTGCATGCTCTTTAAATTGATTCAATAAATTAATGAATACAATCACATCATTAATTAATAATAACACAGTCTTTATACTATAGGCCATTTATTTTAAAAATCTTTATTTGTGTTTATAAATTTTTTCATTTTTTATAAACACAAATAATAGCAAGTACAGTATGGGTAAAGGGGGCATTTGGTTGATGCTTTCACCCAAAGCAGTTATTACAGGGACAGTCTCCCTGATGCAACTGAGGGTTAAATGTCTCACTCAAGGACACAATGGTAGAAAGGGGGTTTGAACCAGCGACTTTGTGACCATCAGTTTCACAGACAAGTGTTTTACCCACTAGGCTACTACCACACTGGGCTGTAGGAGAGTAGACTATGACAAGTGCAGGACGGCACATTTCTGCACTGCACTTCAGTTGCCTCAAGCATAAGAATGACAGCTGTATGTGTAAGATCTGTGCTTATGGGAGCAGGGAATGGAAGTGTGGACAGTATATATGACGTTTGAATATGACGCTTACCTTCCACGCAGGACGGCTGGGCACGAGTCGTCCCGGCAACCTGCCCAGGGTAACAGGAGCACTTAACAGTCTGAGAGCGTTCCTCAATCTTATTCTTATTACAGCAGCGATGAACTGCTACGACTTCACACGTACCCTGTTTTACCTGATACGACCCTGAGAGAGGAGGAGAAGAGAAGAGAACAGAACAGAAGAGATAAGTAAAAGAATAGAAAATATGCAAGAGAAGAGAATAAAAGAGAAGCGAAGAGTACAAGAGAGAAGATATCAAGAAAAGAAGTGAGAGAAGAGAGGAAATAAGAAAAATAAAAGAACAGAAAAGAAAATCAGAGAAAAAAACAGAGAAGAGATAAGAAATAAGGAAAAATAAAAGAGTAGAAAAGATGATAGAGAAGGGAAGAAACGAGAAGAGATGAGAACAGAAGAAAAGAGAAAAGAAGAGAACAGAAGAGAAAAGAAGACAAGAGAAGTCAGTTCATCAAACCAAAGTAAAGCTGTTACCAAATGAAGAACTCCACTAACAGTTATATCACCTTTTCTGCATCCATGTCCAAGTCCCTTCATAGTGTATCTACTAAACTTTTTAAGGAGTTTGCTGGAAACTCTTAGCCTGGAAAGCAGCACCCATTAGGAACAGTAGAGCCTCAGGGACTCAGTTTCCCTTCAAAACCCAACACACCCATACACCGCTGCTTTGGTTCCTGTCCAAAGGCCCCCCCATCATTATCATCCAGAGAGGACGAGACGGACGGACAGAGAACGAGAGAGACAGACTGAGAGAGAGCTGCCAGGTTTATGTAAAAATAATTATTTAAAAAAAGTAGTTTTGGACTATGCTTAGTTTAACAAGGCAGGCAGCGTTTAACAAGCACCTCGAGGCCTGCCAGCACTCTCTCTCTCTCTCTCTCTCTCTCTATGTCTCTCTATCTCCTTTTCACTATAAGTGTGACATTCATATATATTTATGTCTCTCTCTCTCCTTCTTTGTCTATTAATGTCTCTATTTATTTATATATTTCTAAATATATCCTAAATATATTGTATTCATTCACACACACACACACACACACACACACACATATACATATGTGTGTGTGTGTACCTATCTATCTATCTATCTATCTATCTATCTATCTATCTATTTATCTACCTATCTAGCTATTTATCTATCTATCTATCTATCTATCTATCTATCTATCTATCTATCATCTATCTATCTGTCTATCTATCTCCCTCACCCTCTCTCTCTCTCCTCTCCACTATAATGAACTGACACTGTGCTGTTCTGTTTGGGTGCTGTAAATAATTGTTGAAGGATGTCTCACAGCAGCATTAACACAGCGCTGGACACACTTGGAAATTTGTCTCTGAGAAATATGTGTCTGCAGGAGGATATATCCAGTATCAAATTGCTCTCATCTCATCTGCCTGAAATAAAGTGTTATGGCTGTTTACAGTGTACTTTCACCTTGGCGCTATGATAATCAGTGAGTGTAATAGATGTAACAGTGATTCATGCTTTATAGCGTGTTTAAAGGATCAGAGGGAGCACACAGTGAACTGAATCAAACATTAACACACAGACAGGTATTCTGTCCTCTCAGACGTCACAGCAGTTTGAATTTAGATTTTAAAGTGTGTACACCCTTTCATAGTACGAAATATGTGTTCGGAAGCCTGTAGAAAAAGTTCACATTGCAAATGTCTTTATTCATTTTTACAGTATCTCAACCAGAATCCAAATTGTGAAGTGCAAATCCTTTAAAAAAAATAACAAATCAGAAAACCCATTTAGGTTCACTGGTTGTTTTGGAAAGCAAATAAAATGCCTACATAGTAAAGAAATCAACATTGATTAAATTAGTTTACATCTCAACCACTGAAATACATACATTTTTAAAATAAGCAGTGTAGTTGTTTAAGGTTGGTGATCACATTTCAGTCCTTCTTGTTACTTTGACTGGATGGTTAGTTCGTTAGTTAGTTGGTTAGTTAGTTAGTTGGTTAGTTAGTTAGTTGGTTAGTTAGTTAGTTGGTTAATTAGTTGGTTCATTAGTTGGTTGGTTAGTCGGATAGTTAGTTAGTTGGTTGGTTAGTTAGTCGGATAGTTAGTTAGTTGGTTGGATAGTTAGTTGGGTAGTTAGTTAGTTGGTTGGGTAGTTGGTTGTTTGATTTGTTGGTTGGTTGACTAATTAGTTATTTGGTTGGGTAGTTTGTTGATTAGTTGATTGGTTGTTTTGTTGCATGGTGGGTAAGTTAGTTGGTTGGTTGGTTAATTTGTTTGTTAGTTAGTTGGTTGGTTGGTAGATTGGTTGGGTAATTGACTGTTTGATTTGTTAATTGGTTGCTTGGTGGCTTGGTTGTTACCATCAGGCTGAATTTCTTCAGTCCGAGTTGTGTTGAGAGTCACTTAACATGTGACTTGAGCCCCCATCTCTGGTACACACACTTACATGTGAGTGGTGGTTTCATTTCATCAGGTTGTGGCCTCTCTGTTCTCTCACATTTCATCTGTTTGCCCGTTTCCTCTCGAGAGCTTGACTAATACTCCTATATTCTGAGCACTCTGTCTCTTTCTCTCTCTCCTCTTTTCTCAGGCCCTCCTTTCTTCATCCCTCAAAACCGCATTCCTCTCTCAAAACTCATTTATACTAAAGATCTTAAGACATATCTACTGCAGCTCACTTCTGGCTGCACTTCCTAGATGCATCATCAGGCCTTTGCTACTGATCCAGAACGCAGAATTCCCGCTTACACTGTATGTGCCCAAGTATCTAGACAGTCCCTCCAATTAGTGAATTCGACAGCTTTAAGGCAGCCCCATTGCTGAACACACAGTTTAATTTTCATAGAAAAGCATTGCCAGACACATCCAGTGCCCAGTGCTGGTCGAAGCTATGTTCTCTGGAGTGATGGAGCTACATCTAGTACCTTTTAAATGAGCTGGAAGGGACTTTGTGGCCAATAATCCAACATCAGTATCTGACTTCAATCAGATCTATACAGCAATGTTTCAACATCTAGTCATCCAGGAAAAGTAGAGGCTGTTACTGCAGCGAAGAGGGGTAACAAATATTACATCAATATCTCTTTCAGAAGAAATTCTGGACGATCAAAAGGGTCTTCAGATTTTTTTTTGATGCATCTTCTTGTGTCGCTTTCTGAAAACTGGACCCTTTCTGAAAGGTCTTGTACTCTCCATAAATATTAGAATTGATGGGAAAATCTGCCCTTCCATGTTATTGATAGCCTAAGGTAACAGTGGCCTCTATTGTCAGATACAAAGTACTATAAACTTCTGTTATAATCAGTGAATGGACTACTTGTTATGTAAGATGCCAGTCGGAAGCACAAAACCCGTTGCCAATGACAGCGATAAATCATTTTTTCAGTGGTCATTATCAAGAAATATCAGACTTCCAATGGCACTTCTTGCAGCTTTCTGAGGAACTGTATAATGAAGTATATAGATCACCTCTAATGTCAGCTCTACCCACTTAATGATGGATAGCATTACTCTGATAGATGGGGGGATGAGGAAGGGCAATCTTACCCTCCCAGAGAGAGCGGTGGGCTAATTATACTTTTGTTTTGATATTTCAACAATCCCAAAAATAACTTTACTTTTTAATAAATAATGAATATCAAGAACATAACAGGCCAGAAAAGATACATGAAAGGCACACACAGAACTCTCTGTGCATCAACAAATAACTTGAATGAAGTCATCCAGCCTCATCCTGATCCTATGAATGATGCATTGTGCTCTAATTTGCTTCACAGTCACACAATAATACTCAATAGGGCATCTCTAATTGGATCTGTGCTCCTTCTCCCTTCACCTGAATCCTTTCGCTTTCTAGTTCAGAGCCATTGTAATGCTAGGCTTATGATGAGGTCACATTATGGGGTCAAAGGGGGTTACTGCCCTGTGTTCCTCTTTCTCTGACTCTGGTACATCGTGGGTTAAATGGAAACTAGGTTATGGAAAATACTGCGATTTTCTGTATAATTCTTTTCTTTCCCTCTAACGCCAGCCTTGCTCACCATGCATAAGACTCTTTACTTTACTGAGAAACTCATAAGGATAAAGCTTGATCCTAACACCATGTTCACCTGTTTGTTTAGATAATAGGTCTTTGACAAAGCATTGATATGCTGGGATAATCTTGAAATATGATACTCCTTGTAGGCTATACTGGGAAAAAGAATTGATGAGTAATACAGAATATCATTATCAAATTTACATGTTCATTGTACCTGTTTACAGTCAAGCTGATGGAAGCTTAATACAGCACCTGTACATCCCTAAACAATACACCCATCTGATTCCCCACTCCTCTTGAGGTTACAGATTACATAGGGTGCTGTGAGTGCATATGTGAATGTGTGTGTGTGTGTGTGTTTGTGTGTGTGTGTGTGTGTGTGTGTGTGTGTGTGCCATTTGCCACACAGACCCACACAAACACATTGGAAACACAGCGTGCTGCCAGCTGTCAAATCCACACTACGAGTGACATCTCAGGGCACGAAAATGCAGCCAGCCAGTGACACAGGGCGGTAATGAAGGAAAGGAGAGAAGTGTGTGTCTGTGTGTGTGTGTGTGTGTGTGTGTGTGTGTGTTAGTGTGGCTGGCTGTCTTTCAAAAGTGAAGGAAAGCAAAACTCACTAAGAGCTAAAAGGGCAACCTGTGGTTTGTACACCAGCCCTGTTGTAATCTCATATCTCCAAAATAAACAAGGAGTGAAAACATGTCGTCAAATTGCAATCTATAATAAAGTAACCACCTTTTTTGAAATTGGAATTGACTTTTTATCCACTACAGTTTCCTTTTGGGTTGAATCCCTTTGTTTTTTCCAGCGTTCTGTGAAACCCGCCCATCCCTGCCATAATAGTAATGGGCAGAGCTGATATTCATGGCTGTGATGATCTACAACGCTTGTTTCTGCTCGTGCCAGCAACTGAATTGCAGTTGTGCTGGTATTCAAAGTAACACACTAACTTGAGTTGCTTCTGCAGAATAAAGAAAAACATGAAAGCAAAGAAGCCCTGATCATTGTACCAAAAGTGCTTTAATATCACTGATTCCTTTCACTAAAGAGGAGCCTTTTGTTTCATAGATAAAACTGTCGCAATATCAGGTTGAGCTCTCCTTTTTCAATATTTCCCTGAATGTTGTTTTGTTCTAGCCAGTTGTTAAAACCTTCCAAGGCCAATCATGTTTGCAGAAATATAATATATTATATTATGCAGCTCTATTATATAGATGCAGCTCAGATAGTACTTTATAAAAGTTATCAAACAAGCCCCTTTCTGTTTTGTTTTGAACTATAAAATTAGTAATAATTAGTTGCAATGTACAGTAAGTCATTATTTAGCTGAATACGTGTTCGTAATTATACACTTATTATAATGAAAAAAACATTTCTCAACCAATCTGCAACTACCTGATGGAAAAAGTTCAATTAAAATCCCCAGATGATTTTTTTTTCCTTTTCTTTCTTGTGTTTGTTGGAGAGGGTGGGGGTGATCATGCGCTTGTTAGTTAAAGTTAATGTAACAAAACAACATTCAATTACAATAAGTTAAAATTCCAAAAGCTGCACTGAAAAGACCCTAGTTGTGCTGCCAAAAATGTTTTTGTTAGTGTTTTACATGATTTAGGACTGCAGTCTGGAAATCCACAACTCCATGAAGGCCCAGTTTATGGTTTAGATCTGATTGGTCAACACAGAAAAACATGATGTAGCTGAGGACAGACCTCCTACAATAAAGTGGATGCATCCAGCGCATGACCACAACACATAAAGCTCACCTCTTCCTTTTAAAACAATGGAAAAATGGCATCTGGACCTTTAAAAAGACAGCCGGCGTGAACCTGCCGTTAGAGTTGCATCACTCAAAGAGCTGCGCTGTGTGTGAGAGAGTTTGTGTGTGTCCTTATTAGTGAGCAGGGGGCAGCAGGCTTAAGGCTCAGGTAGGACACGGAAGGGGGCGGATAGCCTGTCACTCACACACACGAGCACACACACACACACACACACACACACACACACACAACAAATGCTGCACCACCTTCTCCTGGCATAATGGGGTCATAGGGCTAAGGAGGGACACCGAGGACACACACACACACATTTGTGGACACTAAGTGTTCCTGAAATAACGCTTTCACACCAACACCTCTAATAAGTTCAGTCTCTTTGGTTTCCACTATGTGTGAACACAAACACAGCATATTAAAACAAAAACAAATGCCCCCTCATTCCCCCTCCTTTCAGATTAGCTGCAGTTATATTGGGGTAATACAGGATGATTGGGACATAAGGTTACAAAGAAATACAATCTTAATACAAAGACACCAGATCCTGCTCAGAAATGTAGGGAGCGCCGGGAAAATTGGAGAAAATGTTGTTTTCCGTCTGGAATTGTTAAAAAAAAAAAAACAACAACATCCGTCTGTCAGTCCGTCAGTCTGTCAAGTTGCTTTTAACTATAACTGGAGCTTCGAATTCAGTCGCGTCGGAAACATTGCAATTAAAAGATTAGGCCACTACAGTGTCATAATTACTAGTGGGAAACTCAGGAATGATAGGTGTTGATAGTAAAGTGAGTGAATATCTTTCCCTGTGTCTTTTTTTTAACTATATGAGCATGTGACAGAAGATACTTCAAAATGGTTAAAAACATCATCTAATGCACATCCTCTACTCTCGATTTGGTTACAGTGACAGGTTCTCTCTTTGACAACAAAAAAACAAAAGTTAACAACGAAACATAACTCCCAGCAGGCCTATCCTTTTTTTCTGATGAAACTATTTACACCTTCCGAGACACTTCCAAGGATGACATGACAAACAGGGACACTGCTAACTCAGCAGCCAAACTGATGGCGAAAAAGTGGTTAAAAGGAGGCCTATGAAATATATTCTGACGTATGATTGGTCCCTCAAAGAGGTGTGGCTAAACATGCAGGAATCAAAAATGATGAATACACTGACTTCATTTTGGTAGTACCAGTCAAGCCAAGTCAAGTCGAGCAGGTTTATAGTCATTTCAGCCATATACACAGTACACAGTGGAGCAAAATGACATTCCTCCAGGACCACAGAGCAACACAAGAACAAAAACAGAACATCACAAGCCTACATAGGTGCAGACAGAGTTAGGGTCTACAGAGAGTAAAGAGAGGCAGAGAGCAAGAAAAGCATAAGAGAAACAAAACAACAGGACAAGACAAAGTTCAGTGCAGTTGATAATAGAATGAATACAGTATCATGACAGATACTGTATTCTAGCAATGGAGGCGTTACGTGAGCAAAAATGCAGAATGGAGGTCAACAGCAATAAATAATAATTGTTCAAATAATAGCAGCAGCAGGACAGAGGATGGGCAGTATATAATAAATAATGGGTGTTTACAGTGGCAGTGGTGTAAGATGTTGAAGGCAGAACTGCATAAGCCAGATTTCTTTACATCTTAACACGTTTCTGATGATCCAGGCATGCAGTTTGCTCAAAGATAAGCTACAATATTCATTAGCTACAGTAGCCTCATAGTGCCAGTGAAAAACTGAAGAAACAAACTGGACACACAACGCGTCTTTGCAGATCTTCAAAGTGAGGAGAAAAGCTGTGTAGAATTAGATTTTTCACCAAACTATCACTTTGAGTCCAGCTGGACATGAAGGCCATACTGTGAGAGTCAACTCAGCTCAGGGGATTTTGCCACTCATGTACTGTTGGAGTGGGTGTGACCACTGTGAAGATCAAGCAGTGAAGATGCATCTCTTTTTTCTTCGCAATATTGTTGTTACGAATGAAGACCTCCCAAGCGAGAGTTCATCTCTTGGACACACAGAATCACTAGTATTACACACCCACACCTGCAGTTTTAGAAGGATAAACTGGACAATATAAGGTCTAAAAACAGCACTTTCGTACTCCTCGTGGCCAAAATGCGTGTTTTTACCACTGGTGGCTGCTTTTAAACTACATGGGGGTGCATATTCCCCTTTATCCTCTCTTTATATAACTCTGCTTTACTATTTATTCAGGACAGGCTTCGTTTGACTGACAGTGCAATCCACATGAATGTACTTCTGGAAGCCACCAGAACCCCACTGAAGCATTAATTCAATGGAAGGCAATGGGAGAAATTAAATGCACACTTTTTTGTGGATCAAAGATCATCGCTCATTGGAGACCAGGCACTTAGAAAGTCATTGTGGGTTCCCCTGAATGCTGGGATTCAGTGGGAGTCTATGAGGCTTTTGGGAGTGCTTTTTACTCATGGAAATCAGCTCCGTGTGTATTGGACTGTTTATTGGACTTAAAGGAATGTAATTTTTGTCCTGCCTGAAAAACATCTTACAATAATCTCCTGTCCTTAGTGCTGCAGGGGAGTCATTCAAAAACTAGCACTGAAGTTGCTTACTTGATAAAATCTGCAGCTTTTTATGGCCTTTTCAAATGCTTTTTGCAAAACATGGTAAATAAACAGTGCATGCACGCTACTGTGCAGAAGTCTTGAGCCAACCTAAATTCTTTACATTTTGAGACAATATTTAGTGATTTATCATGTGCAAGCACATATGTAAGCACAGTATACAACAACAAGATTTAAAGTCACCATTTGGAATGGCCCCTATTATTCATCAACACAGCCTGAACTATATTCTTAGTTCTAATAAGTAATCTTCAGGAATAGTTCTCCAGGCTTCTTGAAGGACATTCCAAAGCTCTTCTTTGGATGTTGTCTGCCTCTTGCTCTGTTCTCTGTCCAGTTGATCCTACAGAGCTTAAATATTGTTGAAATCTGGACGTTGGGAAGGCCAGTCGATGACTGATAGTGTTCCTTAATGTTTTTTATTTCTATCGAGGTGGTTTGACTGCATTGATAATGAGTTTTGATCATGTTCATGTATTTGTTGCCAATCAGATGCTTTCCAGATGGTATTTTGGAGTGGCTTAAGACTTGCACACTACCAAGTCCTGTCATTTTCTTCTGTTAGGTAACTATAGTGTTCATTAGCTTTTGTGTATAATTTAGCAGCTAGACAGACACAGACACTATTATTATTCTAAAATGCTGGTCCCGCGCACCCCCAACAGGTGTTATATGATTAGTTGGAAACTGAGAGTTTGGCTGAAGAAGAAAATCTGCATCAGACACATCCAGCATGATGAACAAACAGATAAATCTCCATCATATCAAGCATGAAGTTAAAATACAGGTGGTTAAATCCAAAGGCAGATAACTTGAGATAATTATACTAAATGACTCTATTTATACTAATTATACTAAATTGTTTATTATGTTCAGTAATCAACATTAAATTTCTGATTGTTTCCAAGGTTCCTTGAAATATTGAATAAGACATTTAAAAATGCCGTTTGGAGCCTGGTCTATGACATTTGACCCTTTACTTTTATTGTTTCCATTCTTTTTGATTTTTCAGCAAAAACCTGACTGTATCATTATATGCTTTTTTTGTAAACTTTATACGTTACTTTAAACACCTCCAAAGTCAGTTTCATTTTCTACATCTCACCATCCAAGTTAATCCCAATTACAAACTTGAATGCCTTGAAAGCCTTCCTCCACATCTCAGATTGGAGTTGGAGTGCTCTGAGTAGTAACAACCTATTGAACATCTGCCCATGCTTTCGTCTTCTATGTGTTAATGCTTAGAATATGAGCAACACAGATCCTTGCTGGAAGCACAACAAATAGAAAATTATCATAAAGCCAAACAACTCTTTAAATTGAAGCCCCCCCCCCCAGTTTGTGTTGATGCTCGAGGTGTCAGATGTCATGCTGAGCTTTGTTTGGTGTTCCTATCTCACATAGAACCAAAGCTATTCTGATCTAAAAAACATCTAATAATAATAACCACTACTAGGGTTTTAAAAACCACCCAAATGCCCAAAAAGAACAAAATGTATTTTATTTTTTATTTATATATTTTATTTTAGCACTTCGAAACACATGAAAAAGTAGATCTTTGCCCCAGGAGAACTTTCAGGATATTCTACGCCTATAAGCGGGCGGGGAAAACCCGCGGGGGGGTCCTGTATCAGGACAGTGGTTGAGCGTCGAGGAGAACAAAGACCAGTTTTAGACTGTTTTACAGTTTTTATTTGTTGAAATCAGATTTTACTAATATGTTCTGAGTTTTAATGGTTATGAATTATTTTTGTTTTTCTGCTGTTAATCTATAATATTAAAAATACAGGATTTTGTTAGGCTGGGCCTGGAAGCCTCAGAGATGTTGTGTAGCCCCACTGGGCTCTAATGGCCTGGGCAAGAAGATTCCCCCTGCCAGCTGGGGAACTGTGTGTTTTGTGGGTTGCTTTTATTATAATAATAATAATAATAATTATTATTATTATTATTATTATTATTATTATTATTATTATTATTATTATTATTATGTTACTGCTGCAAACCATTCATGTGTAATCTAAGTTATTATTATATCAAACGTATTACTGCAAACCATTAAACTGGCTGTTAAAGTGATACATTTTGTGCAGAAAACTGTGAAAATATATACAACCATCATAAAGTCTCTGGTGTATTTCACATATTTTCCAAATTAGCTTCTAATGTATGTAATTTGTCACATTAGTCTGTAGTAAAACGGTTTGAGCAGAGCAGGCCCAGAGGAAACGAGGCGAATCCCCGAGGCTCCTGCGCTGGCAGCTCTGTTAGCCACGCTAGCCGTGCTGGGGGGTCTTAGCAGTCCCTCACAGCGACACGGGCGTAATAAATCTCCCATCGTCTCCAGATCAGATGAGATTTCAGGCTTGGTTAAGCGCCTGCCTCCCTCCACGCGTCCTGCACGGCGAGTTAAGCGCCGCTACCTTGAGCTGACAGGGCAGTTGGGCAGCTGATGTGTCCTGACAGGGCGAGGGCAGACGAGCCCCGTGTGATTTATCAGGAAAAAGACGCGTCTAGCGTGTCCGGCGTTTAGCCTCTGAGCCCCGAGCGCTAGCCTGCGAGGAGGAGTGGTTTAGTACGAGCCTGGTTAACACGCTAAAACATTAGCAGAATGGAAATGGGTTTGTAACTCCTGCTGAGAAAAGCGTTAAAGTGATGTTTAAACACAGGCCTGAGGCAGAGCCGCTGCAGAACAGGGGGCCTGCAGCTACTTCCTGCAGTCGAGTTTACAGCCAGCGCCGCACTTTTCCAAACCCGACTGACTGAACGTGACTTACTTTTTGCTTTTCATCTTCGGCCTTCTTTCTCTCTATTTCTGTTTTTCTCTTTTTTCCTTCTCTCTCTCTCTCTCTCTCTCTCTCTCTCTCTCTCTCACAGTCATTCCTGTTTCTGTTTGCTGTCATCGCTTTCTTACTTTTTTACTTTCTTAGTTTTTCTTTTTTTTCTTTCCAATCTTTCCTCATTTATGATTCTACTTCTGCCCCTCTCTCTCTTCCCCCTTTCTCTCTCTCCCTCTCCCTCGCCCAATCACTCTGTTTCTATTTCTTGTACTCATTTTTACACTTTATCTGTCTCTTTTTCTGCTTCTGCACTCCAGTGCACTTTCTATTCACATTTCTACTATTCCGCTCGAGTTCTTCACCCATAGATGATATTTCTCTCTCTTTGTACCTTTCTCTATATTACTGTTTTCTCTTTTTCATTCTTTTTCAATTGCTTCCTTTCTTACATATCTGCTATTTTGTGTTCCTTTTTATTTATATTTGTTTGTCTTTTCTCATCCATTTTCTTTGTTTTGTTCTCTCCCTCTCTCTCGCTCTCACTTTTTACACGTCATCCCTCAGTCTTTCTCTATTTTCAGTCTTTCCTCAGTTCTTACTCTACATCTGTCTCTCTCATTTTTTCTTTATCTCTTTCTCACTGTTTTTATTCCTCACTCTCCTTTTTACTCTCTACCTCTCTCTCTTTCTCTCTGTTTTTGTTTCTCTGTTTCTTTTTCACTCTTTCCCTTAATCTTTCTCTTAATGTGCATTTCTTTCTCTTTTCATTAGTTATTTCTTTTATATCCTTTTCTGGATGTGTTTATAGTTTTCTCTCTTTTTTATTATTACTCTCATTCAATGTGTCTTTGTCTCTCTGTCTATTTCTCTGTAACTTCTATTTCTATTACTCTCTTTTTAACCCCTTATCTATCTCTTCCACACGCTCTCTCTCTCTCTCTCTCTCTGCTGTCATGGCCGCACCCCACATCAATCAATCTGACATTATCTCAGTTTAACAGCCTTCAAAGCAGCCAAATCAGTGGATGTATGCTAATCTAACAGGTTGTTTGTACGGCTGAGTGGCCCAGAGGAGGCACCTCATTTATACGCAAATCTGTCTCCAATAAAGCCTCCTCACTGTGACCACCAAGTCCTGTCTGAGAGAGAGAGACGGAGAGAGAAAGATTGATGCCGATACAAAGCACCTCTCTCTCTTTCCAGTGTGATTCATTCATACATAAACTCTGACGGCTGATAGGCTTCGACAAGTTAATCATAAGCAATGATCAGTTTGAGGCTGTGTAACGGAAAGGCCAGGCCTCTCTGAAGAATGGAAATCTAACCTGCACTAATCTAATACTGAAACGCGCTGCAGAGAACAGTCCACGTCAAATCCGTCACAATCTCAGACAGAAAACATTAATAATCTAAACCAGTGCATCAAACTCTAAACATATGTTCTAACGCAGGTAGAAAAATAAAATCTTCGTTGTCATTAGATATTCTTTGCTCATGGTCCGGCATAAGATATGGCTAAAGCTCAATAAAGTTCAGGTAAAAGCCAGATTTTGTTCAATCATAAAACAGTCAGAGAGGAATTCTCAGGGTTTTCAGAAAACACCTAATGATTTCTAGGAACTTTCTAGGAATAAAACATGTCTGTCATTTTTAATTCTGATTTATTCATTAGAGTGAAACTTTTATAAGCACAGAACTAAAGTACTACTGTTATTTTATTAAGTAGTTTTTCTCCACAGTATCTAGGTAGATATAGCTGAGCAAAATCTCCCATTGGTTAGGCCTTCGGGAGCTGAAATGAAGTTCTGACAACAGTACATGTAGCAACTAACGGTGGACTCTCTGGAAGCTCTAGATACATAATTCATTCATTTTCTGTAAACGCTTAATCCTTACTAGGGTCATGGGCACCCAGAGCTTATCCCAGGGTCTACGGGCGCAAGTCCACCCCAGTGCACACACACACCTATGGTCAATTTAGAATCTCCAATTCACCTGAAGCACATGTCTTTGGACTGTGGGAGAAACCGGAGACCCCAGAAGAAACCCACACCACCACGAGGAAAACACGCGAACTCACACAAGGCCAGGACCCAGATTCTAACACCCAATCCTGGAGGTGTAAGGCAACAGTGCTACCCACTGTGCCAACATGGGGCAGCTCTAGGTCACTATCAGAAATTAGCACAATCACAGAGGTTTGTTTTCTTGTTGTTTTCATATTTAAGGCCCAAACCAAAGGCTTAGCACTAATAGTCATGGTTCGCCAACAAAAACAACATACAGCCAGTTGTCATCTCCATACAGATGTTCTTCGAACATGAACAAAAATTACATGGCTTACATAAGGCTATAAAGCTACAACTAAATAAAGCTCATTACCAGATGTTTTTAAAGCAGGAGACTGTATAGCCTAACCTGCTGGCTACATTATAAAGATAGCCAGATGAATAAAGTGACAGCCAGATGTTGTTCAAACAATCTATACTCTCAGATACAGTTAGCTGGTGGCCACACACATCTAAATAAAGCAAAGCTCACTTTGCCAGGTGTTCAAAAATGCTGTATAATCAGATACTACTAGCTAAATACAGATATCAACAACCAGCCAGTTGATCAAACATGACACAATATCAGATGGTTAGCTGACAGCTGTTTAATGCTAAATATGGTTCACATTTTCAGGCAAATTAAAGCTCACATCTTCAGATAATGGTCAAATGTTGCCATGTTACAATATCAGATATGGTTAGCTGGTGGCTACCTAAATGTAAATGAAGATCCCACCTTCAAGTAAGAACCAGATGTTGCTATGCTACAGTATCAGGGATGGTTAGGTGGTCACTACTTAAGTATTAGTGGGTGGTGGTGGCCTAGTGGGTAGAATACTTGCCTCTGGACCAAGACATCATGGGTTCTCCTTCAGCTTACAGCCACTGGGGTCCTGAGCAAGACCCTTAACCCCAAGTTGCTCCATGGAAACTGAACCTTGTAGTTAGAGAATGGAAGTCGCTTTGGGAAAATGCTGTAAATGCTGAAAATGTGAATGTAAATAAATAAAGATCTCATCTTCAAAAAAGAGCCAGATGTTGCCATGCTATAAAATCAGATATGGCTAGCTGGTGGCTGCCAAAATGTAAATAAAGATCTTCAAGCACAACCAGATGTTGCCATGCTGCAATATCTGAGATGGCTAGCTGGTAGCCGCTTAAGTATAAATAAAGATGATATCTTGAAGTAACAGCTACATGTTGCTATGGCTAATTGGTGGCTAGCCATGTAAATGACAATCTTCAGGTACATTAATTACATTTACAGCATTTGGCAGACACCATTCTACAGAGCAACTTACAATCATTAGTTGGAGGGACTGTCCCCCTGGAGCAACTGAAGTGAAGTGGTATGGTAGAAAACGGTGGTTTGAACCGGCAACTTTACAGTCATCAGGTTCACAGGCTAGTGTTTTACCCACTAGGCTACTACTACCTTGCCAGATGTAACAGCCAGCATGTTGCCATGCTACGATATTAGATAAGGTTAGGTGGTGGCTATATACAGTCCAGATATTGTTCAAACCTGAGGCCAAAAGCGTGCAGTCCAAATAATGCAAAATAATGTCCATATCTTTAGCTCACAAGAGACTTTGTCAAGTTATGAGACAATATCATACAGTTCACTTCATGTAAAAGTCATTCTTTTTTTTGAGACAACATGAGATGAGGCCAGACAGTGGCTATAAAAAGCTGGATAAACTTTACATCTTGATCTACCAGCCAGAAGTTATTTAAATATAAGACAATGTAACCGTCGGTTATATAAAGCTAAATAAATTTCACATCTTCAGTTAACAGCCAGGTGCTGGAAGCTGGAAGATATGGCCGGCTTAATAAAGATCGCATCCTCAGGTAGGAGCCTCGGCTCTGTGGTTTCCGTTAGGTCATGCCGAGTTCACGAAAGGTAAGCAGTCAGCGTGTGTGAGTTAGCACAGGCCGTTGCTAACGAGCAGCAGAGCAGAAACACTCTAATGGACTGTAGCTGGGCCCTCAAGTCATTTCTCATTGCCTGTCCGGAGCGTTAGCGAAGGCAGCCCGGTTTCCCTCGTGTTCTCGCCACGTCGCACGCTAGCTTTTAATTGGATGTGTCAAACTCACGCAGGCTTGAGGTGCCATTGTGGAGATGCTTCCACGGCGTGTCCGGCCTTCTTGTCACGAAGGGTTGATGAGCGGAACGGAGCAAAACTGCTCCGAAAGGAGAAAAAAATACAAAACAAATGAGGCTTCAGTGAACGTGGTTCTTTGTTCATGCGCAGCCTAACCAGCTACGCTTCATGACCAGGGGAGGCGGCTGAGAGCAGCAGGGTGATAGGTCTCAGAGGGAAAGCAGTACAGGTATATTAGAGTGTATGTGTGTGTGTGTGTGTGTGAGATCATTACATACTATGCCATTAGACCACACTGTGTTCAAGGTCTTATTACCAGCAAACCAAACCTGACTTAGCGGGCTACCTGTTCCTGCAAACCTGGCAGAAAATAAGGCCATTTTAATTTAAAAAAAGAAAGAAAAATCGCACAGTGGCCGTTAATCTTTGCGCCAGGTCTCACAGACGACCATCAGTCAGTCGCTCTCATCAGCTTCGGGTGGAGGTTCGGACCATCCATTCCCATTAGAGCCCCCAACAGCAGAGCGCTGAGCTCCTCGCGTAGACCCTGAAGCATTTCTAAACCTTCAGAGCCACCTTGTGGCTAATGGTGGTGCTGCAGCAAAAAACACGGTCCCAGCATCAGATAGGCGGATGAGAAATGAACGCAATTTGTACATTCAAGAGAAGTGCGTGCACTTTCATGCCTGTCGCCAATTACTCTGCTGCCTTTTTTTCTTTGTTTTTATTTTTTTTCCCTGCAAATATGGAATTGCGCAACACTTTTCCTCCCAATTAGCGAGGACCCCCCAGCCCAGAATCAAGGCAGAAAATTGTTCAAAGTGGTGGATGTCGTGTCTCCATGTGACAGGGGTATGTGTGAGCGTATGTGTGTGTGTATATGTGTTGGGAGGGGCAGAAATCTGACCTTCACAGCATTGCCGGTTCTGTAATTAGTGCAGTGGCCAAAAAAATAATAATAATTCAATTAAAAACATTTAATAAATAAATAAACAAACAAACAAACATTACCGTCTGAGACAAAAGTGAAACGGCATCAGTCGGGGAAAAAGCGGAGCGCGATGATGCTGGTGGCATTTCTGGTGGCCAGAAAAAGGTCACCTTGCATTAGTATCAACAAAACAGAGGACAGGCATAATTAAAGAAACAGGCGTAATTAAGCGAGGGCCGCAGCTGTCTTTGGGGAAGGACTTTGCATATTATGAATGATGCAGGGACTAGGGCCGAGAGTGACCTTTTGCCATGCTAAAATATTTATGTACTGCTGGTCACTGCCTCGCCGAGAGCGGAGCGTTTCATGAATTATGCAAATCAGAATTAGTTAGCTCATGGGTGTCAATTAGCGGGGGAAGTGGACATTATTTCAATTTCGCTCTTTTTTTTTCCCCTCCTCTTTCTCTCACTTGAAAATTTGTGTGTGCGGGAGGGGTGGGGGCACAGTGAGGTGTGTGAGGAGGTTTATTGCGTGGCCATTTAACATCATACATATTAATACAGTCATTACTGGATTGTCCTTCCCTATCCACAGGAATCTCCTCAGAGCAGAGTGACTTTGCACTTCCTCCGCTGCCATCGACATGCACAGCACTGACCGCCCGCCTGCAGGAACTCAGGTGACCCGCCGCCAAACTGACCAGCTTAACCCCTTTAAACTGTGGTCGATTTTCCAGTTATTAACCCAACATTCACACTTTATTGTAACTATTTGTAATTTCCCCACTGAGCATGATTAGCAGATGCTCACCTTGTCTTTAACCCCTTAAACTGCAGGCCTATTAGTCCAGCATTCATGCGGAATTAATTTTTCATTGCACTTAATGGTAATACTTTTTTCTGATGATTCCACTGATGTGATTTATTCCAGCATTCATCCAGTAAGAATTCTTATGTTTATGCCTTATTCTGATGATCCAGGAGAGGTGCATTAAGCGCTTAAACTGCAGTCTTGTCATTCAGTTATTAACCTTAAGCTTCGTTATACAGTAAATGCTATGAATTATCATGTAACCACTATGAAATTAATCTATGAGTTATTTACCCATAAGAGTGAAAAATTAAAAAGCTTCTTAGTCTCATTGTTATCTATGACTTCCTAGGTTTTGCAGTTTGTTCTACATAGTAATATATAGTCAGTCAGAATAATAATACTAATAATAAAAACAGTTCCAATACATCTGATAGCTATTACAAGATTTTAACAAGAGTGTATACAGTGAGATTACATGGGTGAATATTTTTGACTTGTTAGATGAAACATTGCTTAAAAATAATGCTTAAAATACTTCAGTACATAAGGGCTGCTTTATTTATAGTAAATTGATTTTTCAGCATTTTATTCACACTTTAGATGTTGATTATTATGCCTTTATCCTTAGCAATTAATGATTAATGAGGTATAAACACATCAATACAATGGGAAATATTAATTATACCCCAATTACCTCTTAATATTTTAGTGACAAATGGTGTGTTATTTAGTAGTTATTCATTAGAGCATCCCTGCAGGTACGCGATATTCCTACAGATTTACTGTATACACACCTAAACATGACCTGAGATACATTTTTTATTAGATTATGAATTGTACACTGCTTTACCACAGTATTAATCGTTTACTTTAATTGTGGATTTAAAATGTGACTTAAACTACATGAATTAATTTTCTTGGAAAAGTGAGCTTTTTTGAAGTAAAAGCAGAGTAATAAGCAGTTTAATTAGCAGCTACTGCCTAATAAGAGTGTTAAAAGGGCTTAATTATATAAGTGACAGGCCCTAAATATCACAAAGTCATGATTTAACTACTAAAAGTAAAAGTTTGGTCAAATCTGAATGAATGACACATTTTAGTGTCCTAAAACTTATATTTACTTAAAATAAGTTACAATATTCTTGCAAAATGCTCATATTGACAAATCTTATATTTATTCCCTTGATTTAAGGTTATTTGTCTTTTTCTGCTGTTAAGTGATGTCCGTGTAAAATCCAACCAGTGAGTCTCCAGGCTCCCCATTAATTAATCCAGAAGACCCTGGAGTACCTGAACTTCCCCGAAGAATTCGGGTTCCCCCGGACACCGGTCGGCATGACAACATCACCACGACAACTACAAAGATGACCCGCAAGAGCCACACGGACCGCCCCAGTGGTCCCATCCTGAGAGAGAGAGAGGGAGAGGGAGGGAAAAAGAGAGAAAGAGAAAGAGAAAGAAAAAAGAAGAGATAAGAGAAAAGAAAAAAGAAGAGAGAAGAGAGTGATAGAAAGAGAAAGAGAACAGGAATGGGAGAAAGAGAGTGAGAGAAAGAGAGAGATGGAAAGAGAAAAAGAAAAGGGAGTGGGAAATAAGAGAAAGAAAAAGGAGAGAGAGAGAGAGAGAGAGAGAAAGGTGGAAAGCAAAAGAGAAAAACGGAAAAGAAAGAGTGATAGAAAGAAAAAGAGTACAGGAGTGAGAGAAAGAGAGAGAGAGAGAAAGAGAGAGATGGAAAGAGAAAGAGAAAAAGGTGTGGGAAATAAGAGAGAGAAAGGTGGAAAGCAAAAGAGAAAAACAGGGAAAAGAAAGAGTGATAGAAAGAAAAAGAGAACAGCAGTGAGAGAAAGGGTGAGATGGAAAGAGAAAGAAAGAGAAAGAAAAAGGAGAGAGAGAAAGAGAAAGTGAAAATGATGGAGAGAGAAAGAGAAATAAAAAGACAGGGGAAAGAGAGAGAGAAAGAAACAGGGGAGAGAAAAAGAAGAAGAGAGAGATGTTAACCCAACACAGAAAATCTTTCACTCCTGTGTAGCTGCAAACAAACATTTGTGTGTGTGTGTGTGTGTGTGTGTGTGTGTGTGTGTGTGTGTGTGTGTGTGTGTGTGTGTGTGTGTGTG
>JBBPCY010101896.1:0-20414 GCA_037974405.1 Brachyalestes nurse | reverse complement strand
GATCTGATTAGTCGACTAATCGCAAAAATAATCGGTGACTAGTCGACTATCAAAATAATCGTTTGTGGCAGCCCTACTACAGATACTGTTTGGGTATTTCCAACACTGCATAGTCCCTGAGGAACAAATACAGACAGTTCAGTGAAGTGCCTTTACGTTTAACCAGGGCTGTAAAATGCAATAGTTTTACTTGTACTATACTCTGTGTAGCTTTTGTTGTTGTTTTTTTTTTAAAGACTTCTGTGACCTTTCTAGCATCAGCTGAACCTGTTTGAATATTGTGTAGTACTATGTAGCCCAACAAATGTGAACTTTTTTGAGCAGACAAATACACACTTACCCCCGACCCCGAGTGCGGGACTAAGGGGTAGATAATGGATGGATGGATGGAAATACACACTTAATTTATTATTAATTTATTTGCACATTTTCACCATGAGCTCCCTAGACCTCCCTAGTCACTGCTTTCTGACACTGGAACACCAACAACGAAGCTGATGGAAAGTGACCTGTTCAGGATCACCTTTTTCCAGAACTGAAGTCATTCTACCTGTTTGATTTTTTAATGTATTTTTAATATACATTTATTTTTTAGTATTGTTTTTAGCTGTCCGCAACACATACACTTACTATGTTGTTCTTTCTATGAGAAATGAAATCTCTCTTCATTAAATCAGATTCAGAAATATAAAATTAGTATGTAGGGAAGAATAAGAATAAAAATAAAAATAACGAAATGCTTGTGGTTAAATAGTATTTTTCAAACTGAAGCTTCGGCCAGACTGTATGGAAGTTTCTTAAAGGCCCTTAGTGTGCTATGTGGAGCCCTGTGTTTTGCACGTCGTATAAAAAGATATGTTAATGTAAACGAGTGATATGAATAGATGGTGTATTCGAGGCTGTCAGCCCACTGCTCGGCTGAGCAGATGTGTTTGGTCAGCCAGGTTTGGCGTTGTCCCCACCACCAAGGAAAAATCCACAAAACCCCAGATGGCTCTGCTTTCACGTTTTCTTTCACAGCTAATGCTGGCAGCTGTCACGTAGGGAAAGAAGGCTTTATCCAATGGTAGCTGGTTTGGTTAGTGTTTAAGGATTTGCTGTTTTAATGCTTTTATTGTCCTTTTACAGGTTTGTAGTGTGTTTGGAATTCATGAGCTGTTTTCAGCTATGTTGATTTTGTGGATATTTGCTTTATGTCTGTTTTCTCATAGCCACCTCCCACATGTGCCATTTTTTAGGTTGTGAAAAATCTTTATATGGCCAATAAATTAAGGCACGAATGCATATCTTTACAGCTGATGTTGCAAAATTGGTGGAATTGAGTTACCACTTTAAGATCAATACATCTCTTTTCACACCCCTAGAGAATCGCCAGGCTGGACCCACAGATGGCTGAGGCTGATGTCCCAGCCTTAACTCGCTTGCACTCATATGGCTTATTCTGCTGCACAGCAGCAGTTTAGGGTTCTGTGAAGCCCCTGTGAGGAAATGACAATATTTCTGGTAAAATGACGTGGGAGAGTAATGGGATTAGGCCAGATGAAGCAGGATTAGTGAGGTCAGACTCAGCATTTGATCCACAAATTATGAATATTGCTATCACTGTAAATGATTTCAGTAAGTACTGAGGGGATGAAGTAATGGAGCTGTGGTGGCTTTTTGAGTGTGTTGGTGTGTTTGGCCTAAGTGAGCAGCAGTCAGATTAACAGATTAACATAGTGATAAAGGATGCTGCTTAATTAAGGTAGGTAGGGGTGTGTGTGTGTGTGTGTGTGTGTGTGTGTGGTTTAGAACTATAGCCTGACTCTGTGAAGCAGCACTTTTCTCAGGTTATGAAATATGAAGAGCACTGGCACTCTGCACAACCACTTTCACCGCTTTACACGACACATAAGACTGCCTGCGTCCCTGTGTGTGTTTGTGTGTGTGCATGTGTGTGCATTACATAGATACTTGCAAATCATCAGTACTTGGACAAAATTTGTATCTCCATTTGGATTTTTTTTTTTTTTTGCATAAACTTTTTTTTGAGAATTGCGGACAGCAGTGATACTTCAGGGACATAACATTTCCATGTAAACGCTTATGTATTGCTTATAGGACGTATTAAGTATACATATCCCATGTGAATAAAATACACATGGGATATGTATACTATGCATTTTTAAATTCTGTTAAAAAAAAGATGAAAGCTGTGATACTGAGAAAGCAATGCATTCTTACAGCAATGCATTATAAGTATTATAAATAATGCATATAGGGCATATGGAAAAACTCCATGTTTTGACAGGATAGAAAAACTGTATGTGTAGTATCTCTAAGCCAGAAGCGGAGGTGAAATGAGGTTGTGTTAGGTCAGAAACAGGGTGGAGCGGTGGTGCCTCATTTATTCTGCGGTACATGGCGGATTTGGTTTTTCAGGTTAAATCCCACTGTGCTGCTGCACTTAAAGAATGTATCAGTGATAATGGAAAAAAAACATGATGTGCTGATTTAATGGAAAATGTTCTACATTTCTCTCTCTCTCTCTCTCTCTCTCTCGCTCTCTCTCTCAGGATTTGGAGGTGTACGGTGCAGCAGGGGGGCTGAGAGGCAAGCGCATGAGGAGGGGGTGTCCAGAGACCCCTGTCCCCACACACAGCGCTTGCACACACACAAACATAGCTAAAGGGAGACACACCCATCAGCCTGCCAGCAGCCATGGTAAACTTCTTTTGTGTCTGTGCACATGTCATGACATTTTTGTCAGTTAACATTGTCTGTGTGTTCTGTTATGAATAAGGCTGTCCGTTCAGTGGCATACAAATTCTTGATGGTTGATCTGTGTGGTAATTTAATATGGTAAGTCCAGGCAGATAAATGCATTTGAGTACTCCTGCAATACCTCTACCAAAAGTGTTGTAGCGTAATTTTGCATGACTCGTGCTGAATAGACATTTGTCTGTTACTTTCAATGTAGCTGTTCATTTGGTCTATGTTATATAAAAAGATTTAAAATGCCAAGAATAATGGTAATTGTGGTTTGGGCTAAAGCGCTGGAAATGTGCTGATGTTTCATTTGCTCATTTAGTTCACACAGTGAGAGATTTGGGTGGAAAAAAAGAATAAAATGTAATAAAATCAGCCATCTGAAAGATCAGCTGTAAGAAAATTGGAATCGGCCATAAAAGTTCATGATCGGTGCCTCTCAATTCTTCGCTTAATTTCTTTCTCATTTTCTATCTTTTTCTACCGATGCTTTTAGATCTTAATATAGTGAGTCTCAGAAAATGCTTCTGTTTTTTTCCCAAGACATTTCTTTTTACAGCTATAATCTGTACTACTGCAGGGTTAAAGGAACTGTTTTTCAACAGTTTTTCTTAACAATGTAATCAACCATCCAAAACAGTTTAGCACTGGAGCAATGTTTAGCACTGGAGCAATGAGGCTAATGTTACTAACGAACACGAAATCAATAGTGACCCAAGTCTAAATACATCTCCAAAACTACTCTCAACCCACTCAAACTGCATCCAACTCTTCAGTAAGGTGACACAGACTTGTGGATATGGTTTAGGACACTGTATGACTTATTGTGAGCTATTAAAATGAAACAGATGTCACTGTGGCTATAGCAGTATTTTGTTCTTTTTTTAATGTCTCACAGTAAGTCAGAGTAGCTCATAGCTCCAACTAAAGCAACATTTTTGACAGCCGATAAGGATAGATTTTCCACCAAACTGTTCCTTTAAATGCTGATTTTTCAGTTTTGCAGTGGAAGGAACGGGTTTACGCTGGGGATTAAAGCAGTAATTAATTGGTGTGGAAATTTAGCCGGCTCATTTGCATATTGCATCCTTCCGTAATGTGTTGTGAAGGCCGGTGTGATGTTGATCAACTAACACATTTTGTGCAGACCTGATGCTTGTACTTCTCCAGTTCAGACATAACACCAGATAACACCAATCTGATTGTGACGGAGACTCCAGAGCCAGCTCCCAGCTAGAGTGAGATGTCAAACTCACCTGGTGATGTACCGTCTACGAGTGAGGGGGACAGAGAGAGGGAATGAGAGCATGTGTAGAGATGGAGAGAGACAGGAGGGGGGAGAGAAAGAGATGAGGGTTTGATGAATGGCCCGGAGCTCCAGCGCAAGGAGCAGGGTCTCGGGGGAGTGTGAGGGCTGTGCAGTGTGAATTATTAAAGTCTCAGAGAGGAGGAGGAGGCTTCATAAATAACCTAGCAGCACAATCAGCACACTGCTAGCACTAGTGCTAATGCTAACCCAGCAGCCACCCGGAATGGGTCACCTTGTATCTCTTCTCACTCTCTTCTCGCTCTCATTGTACATACACGCTTGTTTTTATACATTGTCGGGACTTGATACATTTTTTTTTGTGTGCGCGTATATACATTCACTCTCGCAAATGTGTATTGATGTGTGTATTTATATATATGTATTTAGATGTATATCTCTATTTATATATGATACTTAAATATCAAATATAGATGATAATAATAATAATAATACATTTTATTATACACTCACAACACTCAAGCTCACTGCATAAATTATTCAGAAATAAAAATTAAAGAATAAATAAATTAAATTAAGAATAAATTAAGCATAAATTATATTACAAAGAAAAGTCCTTTTTTAAAGCAGTCAGTGGATTGATCTTTAAAATATGGTAACATATGACGCCAGAATTTCTGTTGTATTTGCACCAAGACGTTAAAAGCACATCTTTACATCCTTTGTGAAGTGGGTCCTCCACGGATTGGACTTGATTGTCCAGCACATCCCACAGATGTTCGATGAAGATGGAGATATGGGGAGTTTGGAGACCTAATCAGCACACCTGTGGCAGAAAGGGGCTGCTGCCATTATGGACTACCATAGCTGTGAACAATATTTAGGTTGTCCAGTTCTAAAGCTCATGTGCCCAATAAAAGCACTTTCATAGGTGGACAGGGGTCAGCATGGACGCTCTGACTGATCTACAGCTACGCAGCTGTCTTGCACTGTGTATTCTGACACCTTTCTATCATAGCCGGCATGAACATTTTCACCAATTTGTGCTACAGTCGCACTGACTGTTCAAATGCTGCCTAATATATCCCACCTCTTGAAAGGTGCCACTGTAACAAGGTAATCAATCTTGTTCACTTCGCCCTTTATATGTTGATACTGTTTTCCTTAGTATTTCTATCACAATTAGCACATTTTGTCCTGAAAGTGTACTAAAACAAGTGTACACACACACACACACACACACACTTACACATTCTGCCTCTCTTGCTTCCTCTTTCCTCTTGTGTCTATATCTTTATTGATTTATTGTTGAAAGAATGAGGTGACCTTCCTAGCTTCTCTCAGCTTCTTTTTGAACTCTTTTTCTCTCTCTCGCTCGCTCGCTCGCTCGCACGCACACACACACCCTTCATGTTGTAAACCCGTACTCATGTCCTACCTTACCGACAAGGCTTAATAGGTGGTCATTAACATTAGTATTGGATGCAGGACAGTAGTACAGACTGGGCCTGAATGGTTGTGATTACATACAGGACAATGCATGCTGGGTATTGTAGGATTTTTCTGACCTACTGCACTGGCAGACATTCAGGATTGGAACAATGCTCTTTATGAGGCAGCTATTGTGTGGAGGTGTATTATGGGCTTACAATGTGTTTACTGCATTTCAACTCTTGCGGCGTTGGGAATACTATCGTGTGTGTGTGTGTGTGTGTGTGTGTGTGTGTGTGAGAGAGAGAGAGAGTGAGAGAGAGAGAGCGCGTGTGAGTGTGAGAGAGAGAATGCTTTATGCAGTCTGCTGCTGGACTTGGTCACTTGAGTCTCAGTCACAGCTGTTCACTATGCCTGCTTCTGTTCTCATACACACACTTTCCAGTTCTATTTTTTTGATTATATAAATCACAGGAATTGAAGGACATAGATCATTGAACAACAAATGTGTCACTTTTTTAAAATAAGAGTATGTAAACAGTAAAGTTTAAACCACTCTCCAGGCCATACAGTGCATATATGTAAAACCAGTCACAGTTTATTTACATCTACATACACCAAAAGCAGTCTTGGTCGACACAGTATAATTAAGTAACAAAAAGTGTTTGCGTTTGGACTACTTTCTGAAAAAGGTGCAGTGCAGGGCAGTCGATCAGAACTGAGATCATTTACTTATGCCATAACTTTTAATGGCACAGCAACGAAAACATCCACGTGGTTAAGAGAGGTTAGAAAATGTTCATGTGAAAATTTAATTATCACAATTCTGATTTCTTCACAGCCCAATTAGTTTTTCAAGCAATGTGGAACAATTGACTTTACATATAGGGGAGCACACTGATGTCAGAATTGTATCAGCAAATAACTGTTTTAAAATCATCAGACACCTCTTTTGACTGCTATTTCAAGTGGGTATGGGCTGATGTATTAATTGTACTTTAGAAGAACAGATTGTTCCAGAAAATCTTAATTTGTTATTTTACTCCACTCGTAACCCTACAGAAATGTTATATTTGTTTATGATGATAATTTGGGTAGATGGATTCTTAATTTTTACAGTTAATAAATGTGTCTGCATCAGCAGGCATGTACATGTAAAGTGTTGATATCAGCAACGACCCACACTTCCCATATAAGTGTTTCCCTGCTTGTTTGCCTGAAGCTCACACTTTGCGAGCTAAATGAATGTGCTGATATGAAACACTGGCTGGTGGCTTGGCCAAACACATGCGTTGCATTCAGTTAAAAACAGCCCATGTGCTCTTGGCTGCCTCATATTATTTAGATCATAAAATGATCAAATCAGCCAAAATGCAGACGTTATTGGCCAATTCTGATTCCCATATTTACAGTCAGGCAGTTTTCCTGCATGGTGTTGGACGCTGTTTCCCACAGTTCAAGCAGAAAAGGAGGAGGTTCCATTGCTCAGCTGTGAATGTCTGAAAACGTGGCAGATATTCTGCATTTTTCCCAGTTATAACATATTATTAATCAAAACTTTGTTACATGACTGCTCCTCAGTCTTTTCTTACACTTTTTGTGATTTTGTTACTGTAACATTTAGTTATATATGTATGCAAATGACCTTTGTTCGTGTTTGTTGCTCTGTATTGTCCTTCATTCAGAAATGAGTCCTTTTGACTTCAGTAGGTGTGTGTTTAGTAGGTGGATATATGAAAATGTGTTCAAATAGGCTATTTTTACAGCCAAGTTTCCATATATGGACTGTATGAACTGGGGAGTAAATTATCTGCTTTGAAACACACTCTGTGTTTTACAGCGCACTGTGAATGCACACAGACACGAGACGGGAAGCTGTCGAGTTGTGGTCAGTTAACTGGATGTTCTCAGAGTGACGTATGGGGTATTTGACTGCAGAGCTCTTCAGCTGAGTGCTCTGACTGGAAAGATCTTTCAGTTGGGAAAGTGTGATCAATTCCTGCTTCGCTCTAACACCAACCACACACACACACACACACACACACACACACACACACACACACACACACACATACAGTGTTTAATGTAGCTCACGGACCATACAGGATGTGTAAATGCTGAGTGTAAATGGTGTTCTATTTAAAAAGTGGGTCCAGTCAGTTATAATAAAATACCACAAAAAAATGTTACCCTGAAACTTCATAGAGTAGACTGATGCGTGTGTGAGTGTGTGTGTGTGAGAGAGAAAGAGAATGTGTTTGGCCAAAATGTTTCTTGTATTCTAACTTACAGATTCTTACAGATACACAGGCTGTAATACAAATAAATTTTTCTTCATTAAAATAAGGGAACATCCATCTGGACAACGACAAACAGGCTCCACTTACAAGGCTGTAAAATTGTTGCAAGCTTAAAAAAAGAAATAATAGCAAGTCAGCAATGTGCAAGCGCAGCAGAATAGTTTAAGTGAAAATGACCTAAAATGCTAGTAAATGATGCTGCTAAAGTTTTTAGCCGGAGTTGTGGGTGTAGGCAGTTTTGTGTTTTCGTCCTGGAATTTCACACATTGTTCTCAGTCAGAACTTTCTTCTGTAAGTGCTGGAATACATTTCAGGCTCTGCCAGTGTTTGTTTTTTATAGGCTTTACATTTGTATATTTGATGTAAAACATTTAGAATCTGAGTCATTTACTACATTACTACCTTTTCTGGCTCTTGCAATTGTGCTGACAAGCTCATTTACATGTGGGGTCACCACGGCCGTGAATTGGTTTCTATTAGAAACGCCTCATAAACTTAATTCTGTTACATACAGCAGCTCACACTTCACTGGCAATAAATGCGTACGTGCATAAGCCCTCTCTCACACACACACACACACACACAGTGTAGCACTATGACCACAGAAATAACCAAATAAAATATCTAAATAGTAATGAATGACCCATTTATTATTTGACATTTGTAGAATGATTTTCACAGCGACTGCTGCAAAAGGATGAAAGCTGCATTAGCTCTGTTAGCAGGAATTTCACAACTGGGTATTTTGTAAGTGCATAGCAGAATGCATTTTTATAGCACTTTTAATTGCTCGAGCATGTGCAGCTGTGTCTGAACGGTAATAATAACATCATTATTTATTAATATTAATTGATTCCCGTTGATATAGATGACTTCCACAAACTGCAGAAATACAGTGCACCTCAACAAGGGGCACGATCTTATGTCTAGGTCACTTTCTGCCCAGAGCACTGCAGGTATCTTTTATACAAAGCTCCCAACTCTAAAATGTTGACTCCCAATGGCCAAGTAGCCGAGTGTTTTGGACCAATTATGTGTGCACCTGCTATACCTGCTGCACCCCCAAACTCCTTTCCTTCCTGCACTTTATATCAACAGGACCTCCTTTATAAAGTTATAGATTCAATATAAATTATAAAGTAATAGATTCAGTCAAACAAGGAATCTATTATTCACAATTCTTCTGCTTTCTGTCCAGTCTCACCCAGGGCCAAAGAAATGTTTATGGACTGGCAAGTGAATTCAAAGGGATAAATTACAACAAAACTGGCAATATTTGCTATATATTCAAGTTTATACTTGAAATAACATGAAGATGTTATGAGGGAGAGATGTGTTAGATGAATTCATATGTTTGACAATATTTTGACAGAAAAATCTTTTCCGAATAACTTGGCACTCCAAGATTGTCAGGTCTGTTAAAAAGAATAAATACATTTTTTAAAAATGAAAGTTTAATCTGTTGTTCTTCCCCACAACTCTTAAAGGCTGAACTATTCAAGTGCTACAGTGACTAAAGATGTGGGGTAATATAATTGCTATTGGTTTTATTATTATCGTTCAGCAGGTAATAAATGAATAGTGTGCATTTTCAGAGCAGTGTTTATGTACTGGCAAGTGTTGTGAATTCAAAGGGATAAAATCACAACAAAAAGGGCAACGCTAGCTATATGTTCAGGTTTATTCTCAGAATAACGTGAAGTTAGATGTTATGAGGGAGATATGTGTCAGATTCATTCACATTTTTGACAATATATTGACAGAAAAACCATTTCCAAATAAGGTGGTGCTCCAAGACTTTCTTCAGTTTTGACAGGTCTGTAAAATATATGCAAGTTTAATCCATTGTGGTTTCCCACAACTGTTTAAGGCTGGATTTCAGGTACTAATGGATTTATTATAATCGCGGATCAGCGGGTAATGCTTATGATCAAATGATGTGCATTTCCACAGCAGTGTTTGCCTTCGCAAAGGCTGTCAATTCGAAGGGATAAAATAACAATTATGGCAACACTAGCTATATGTTCAGGTTTATCTTATTTTAGATAAATTAATATTTTTGACAATATTTTGACAGAATAATCTCCTCAGAATAGTACTCAAAGACTTTCTTCAAGGTTGACAGGTCTGTAAAATTATGAAAGTTTGTTGTGGCTTCTAATACATATTTAAAGCAGGTACTATAGTGACTAAAATGTGGGCTAATATAATTATATTTTTTTATCATTTTATGTTTTGTTTATTTAAATTGTTAGATATCTTCTAGCTGCCCATGTTTTTTGTCTCTACACCATCTTTCTTTTCTCCCAAACAAATCTTATATTCAGCTCAGGTTGGCATAAAGGTGAACTCAGATTGAAAGGAATGAATTCAGGTTTCTAAGAAGCAGCAGTTATACAGCCTGGTTGTAGAGAAGATAGATAAATCTTGCTGGGTTTTTTATGTCTATATTCTGTTAAAGGTCACTTCTTCTCCAGGGGAGTGTAGGAGAATGATGCTGATCTGATATTGTGCAGATCCACTGTAGAGTATAGAGGCAAGATAACAGTGGCACTGTGGAATAGATATGTGGAGCTGAGCTGAGCGAGGGATATAGAGCAGTAAATGGTCAGGGATATATTGGGGAGATTTTGAGTTCCTGCACCATTCTTTTCCCGTTCTATGGCTCAGCAAAATCCACGATAATGTATATTGCAGAGAAACCCCTTTAAAAATGCTGGACTATAGAATGAGCTGTGGGAATTTATTCATTTTGTGCAAACACGTCTGTGTGACATAAAAAGCGGTACAAACCACACTATTGTTATGAAATGTTAATGAGTAAGGAGCATTTTGAGGAAGTATACTCATAGCAGTACAATACTGTACTTAAGCAAATTATATTAATCTTAAAGTATGTTTTCTTGCAAAAAAATGTAGAACTGGTTTTAATATGAATGTAGCTTTACTCCTTAGTTCCAATGTTTCATTCTTCTGCCTTGATTTGCTGTCAGACCAAAACCTTCAAAAATCTTACAGAACAGCCATGTAAGTTAATGTAATTTTTACCATTTCTCTTAGATTGTTTGGACCGCAGTAGTTAAATGGTGGCTGTAATTTTGGAGATTATAATACAAAACTATTTTTTTTTTTTAAAAAAAAGCTATTTTTAAGTGACAGAACTGTGCTTTCTACAGTCATTTGAGTATCAAAATCAGCCTCCAAGTGACTGGAGATAAAGTCAAATGTATTTTTGTAGAGGTCATTCAGTGTGTTTTACAGGAATAGAATAAAATATTAAGCATATGAATAGTAGGAATTAAAAAAAGTGCCTAGGAATGCCTAGGAAATCAATATAGAAAGATTAAAAGTGTGTTGGGAGTACAGATTTAAAAGAAGGTGGGAGATAATGATGCTGTTTTTAGCAGCTTTTTAAAGCTACAGTTTATGCAGATCTGATATTGATAGATTGATTGAGTGAAAGACAGATGATTGGTCAGCCTCTTGGCTAAACGGCATAAGATAGGATAAACCTTTATTAGTCCCACAAGTGGGAAATTTGTTTTGCTACGGCAGAAAGTGGACAGTGCAAAGTTAACAATTAAGAAACAACAGAATAAAATAGATAAATAGAACAAACAATAAAATACTAACAGTGCAGTATAAAATGTAGACTACACAATCCTGGGATATAGAATATGGACATAAATATATTTGTTGACTATATGTAAACAAAGTGGGCTCAGTGGTTTTAGTTTCAAATCCTTTTACCACTAGCTGAGCTGCTACCAGGATTATATACATCAAACATTTCAGATACATTAAGAACCCAAAACATTGAGTGACCTGCACATGGTGAGTAATGCTTTGAAATAAGTTCTGTACTGAATTGGGAGCCAGTATAAGTACCTGAGAGCAGGAGCGTTGTGATCTCTTTTCTTAGTTTTGGTTAGAACTCTGGCAGCAGCATTTTGAATTAGCTGGATTTGTCGATTGGACTTTTGGGGATTCCCTTTGTGAAGAGCATTGTAATAGTCATCGCTGCTGTAAATAAAGGTGTAGCTAAGTCTTGTTTGGACACAATATCTTTAACTTTTGCTGTGTTGTTTAGGTGCCAAAATTCTGAAAGTGTATGATGGTACACAGAGCTGGAGTAGCAAGACCCCTCTCTAAAGTATAGAGGTTACAATAAGGGAAACTGGTTGATTGAGGGGCAACGATAACTGCTGAATGTCTTAGGAAGGATAGAGGAAGAGGAGAGGGTGGTCAGATAGATGGATAGATGGATGGAGATGGAGCGCGAGGGCTGATTAAAAGGTTGTGGCGTGCCTGTCACCAAACTGAAATTGATTTCCACCTGTAAGGGTGATTGAACAGACACACACACACCAACACAAGAAGGGCTGGGCTCATGCATTCAAAATCTGATTTACAATCTCAAGCTCACACACACACACACACACACATTCTGTAATTGGCAGCAGAGGCAGGCAAGTTAATGCAGCATCCTTCTGCTTTATTTCATGTTACGGGTGGCTTGGTGACCTCGCAAGACTTTATTATGACCAAGAGCCAGCTTCTTTGACAGGAAGGAGCTGTTTGACTTGCAAAATGTCCAGCCACAGACTGCTGGTTTGGTGTAAGGGCAGGTGTCAAAACAGACCTAGACCCATGAGAACACAGCGACTCGGTGGCTCTTGGGAAATGATGTGTTGACCCCTTTCGCATTTCCAGCTTGCAACTTTTTGTCGGTTTCTGTATGCAGGAAAGGACATTTCTGGTGTAATCAGAAGAAATGGTGTAGTCATTCCTCAAGGCCATACGAGACAATTCATAAGTTTTATGCTCAAGCACGTATTCTGTTCAGAATGAATTGAGGCTTTTTCAAAGGCTATCTGCAGAGGGTCATTTAAAATAAAGCTAAATTGTCTCTGTGGCATATAGTAGCATATGCAGGTAAAAGTGCATAAATACAGAAAGATGTCAATAAAGGGATTGATCACATTTAGCATTACCAGAATGGGTTCGAGGTCAGATGTGAATGATCATCATCTTAATTTGCGCTGCTGAGTGACAGTTTGTAAACACAAATGCTTTGAGTTACTTTTAATGTAAGGATCATGAGGGGTGACCTAAATAAGTCAGGAAGGATCCTTTTTCAGATGAGCTGAAACAAGAGATAACAGCTATTACATTACATGGGAAGGACTGACTCATCATATTCTCTATAAGATCTTCTCAATTATTCATTGTTGAAGTATCATTAATGGCCATTAATGTTTATCTAGTTGTTAATCACAAAACACATCTGCCGCACTCTGCAAGCTCTGTTTCACTTCTAACAAACGTTTTAAACCAATACAGCCCAGTCCTTCGACTTTTTAAGGGTTCCTTGGGTAATGCCCTAGAATGACCCTTTTTTGTTTTCCATAGAACCCTTTTCGGAAATGAGATATAAAAGAATTCAAGGATTATTTAAGGACATAAAGGATCACCATTTAATGTCAAGGTTATTTACCAATGTAATGGCTGTTCCAAGAAGTTTTTGAACTTTTACAATTCTCACACATTCAATGTACAAAAATGTCCTGAAATGGTTTTGCTATGGCACTAGACAAGAGAACTCTGGCACTTTTATTTTTAAGTGTGTAGAAGAGTGTACACACATGTACAGACTTCGATTGCAGACGTCCAATCAGTGTGTAATTGGCACATCTCTGTATTTGTGCTGCTTGCTGTCAGTAATCAGTGTTAATTTACAGAAACACCAGCTCAACAATTTCTACCCAGACAAGTTCCTGTTTGGCCAAGGGAGGGGATTTTTGATTCTGATATGGCCACACTTGATTCAGTATACATCAGATGGTCCCTATTTTTCTGTGGGCGGAGGCTCTGAACCTGAGACTATAGGTGGCTCACCTGAGATGGTACATTGCAAACTGTGATTGTCATTGCTCACCTCTGTAGACCCGTGTTTGTGTGTGTGTGTGTGCGCGTGTGCAGGAAGGGTTCCTTATGTGGATATTTGTTTAGACATGAGGGCGAACAGAGGTGAATTTGATTGATTAAACCTTAATCAACTTTTGAGCAGATTTTCTTCAGCCTCTGTCTTCTAGACACAAACGTCGACATGCCCTCACTTTCACAGGCGGAGAAATAATTGCAGAAGTCAATAAAGAGGAAATTTTAAAAGTTGGTGGTTGGCAGGAAGACCAAGATTGTCCTTCAGTATGAGTGTACCTGAACAAAGAAGGTTGTATGTCTTATAGAATTGCAAATGTATGTAAATATTAGCTGAAAGTAAGTGTATATTTGGTTTGCTTACTGAAGCACTAAATACAGTGATTGTCATTTCAAGCCCTGGGAACCCCCATGTGCTGCCTGTTTGGTTTCTGTCTACACTCATATTCTACACGTTGTTACCAGATCATTTATGAGCAGCGTTAAATACGTTTGAACGGGAAAACAAGGAAATGTGTTCAGATGTTTTTCAAATTACCCAGATTAAGAAAAAATTCCAAGGTGTACAATGGAACTTAATTGCTCCAAATCATACAAAAGACACTGCATTGAGTGATTAAGTTCCATTGAACACCTCTGGACATATTTGGGTTAAGCTGGGCTGATGGTGCTCTTCTGAACATGTTTGGTTTGAGTTTGAGTGATGGAGCACCTCTGAATACATTTGGGTTCAATTGGAGTGATGGAGCTCCTCTGAACACCTCTTGGAATGGCATTTGTGATCCAGAACTAATCTAACATCAGTGGCTGACTTAAAACTCTATAGCTTCAAATCAGTCAAAATTGTACAGTAATGTTCCAGTGTCTTGACTTTACCCAAAACTTTGCCCAAAAGAGGGCCATTACTGGAGTAATAATGGGGTGACCAGATGAATAGCTGGATGGACACTTTTAGAGTATGTGTGTTCCCAAGACAGGAACCAAGAACCATTGTCTTAAAGACTTTCTCCTTCCTTATTTTCTCAGAGGTCCATCCGCTCATTCGGAAATGATGACCGTCATGTGATGGCCAAACACTCCACCATCTATCCATCCTCCGAGGAGCTGGAGGCTGTACAGAGTCTCGTATCGACTGTCGAGTGCGCCCTCAAACATGTCTCTGATTGGATGGACCAGTCCCAGGGTGGCCAGCCAAACCCAGCCAGCCCCCAGGAGGAGGAAGCAGAGGCCAGCAATGACGAATCAGCAGAAGGAAGTACCAAGTCAGTGTAATGCTGCATGCTGGGACTTGCATCTACCTACATTATCATCTACCTGATTCTTGTTCTGTCTCTCCTGTTCTCTCCCATTCTCTCTATTTTTGGTCTTTGCATTGAATTTATTTTAAGTGGACTCCTATTCATGTCAGTTAAAATACTCTAGTTTATTACACTTGTGTATTATTCTTGTTTTTAAACACTTGTTCATTTATCTCTCAAAGTTAACACTGATATAATTTTTTTTATGACAGAGTATTCATTGTCTTAAAGACTTTATGTTGAATATCAATATTATGTCTTTCAATATTGAGTTTTTGGACAAACTAATGTTTTTTGCTGCCAGACAAAAAATATCCAAAATATTTATTTTGAGAGACATTCAGCAACCAATATTCTGTGTAAATTTTAAGCCATGTCATGAACTATGTATTTTTGTCTTCACATTCTGAGTGTGATTTGACAAACTGTTAACTAAATACTGCAGGTTCAAATCAAGAAGTCTTGGAAGTGAGGGAAAAAATATAATTTGATTATTATATATAGTCATTGTTTATGCACTAAAACTGGAACTTAAGGTTTTAGTGTGTAAACAGTGAAAAATGCTATTTACTTAGCTGGTATGGAATATCAAGGCTTAAAATTAATGAATAATAACTCTGCACAACTCTCTAAGGAGCTAAGATTAATGATTTGAACACTTGAACATTATTACTGTATGTGTAATTTCTCTCTCTCTCTCTCTCTCTCTCTCTCTCTCTCTCTCTGCTTCTCTCTCTCTCTCTGCTTCTCTCTCTCTCTCTCAGTGAGGGCAGCAGCAGTAGTGTTGATGGAGGGAAGGTTCTGTGTGGAGTTCTGCGGATTGGCCTGGTGGCCAAAGGGCTGTTAATAAAAGATGACATGGACCTGGAGCTGGTGCTCATGTGCAGAGAGAAACCCACACAGGCACTGCTGAGCACCGTCTGTGACAACCTCCCCCTGCAGATAGAGGTACAGAGACTTAAACACACGTCAAGCTTTTCTTTCATGGACTGAAACCAACTTTGCCAAACCATCCAGTCTTTTAGTGCTCTTCCACCAGCACAAGAAACTGCTCTGTACCACAAATACATATTTTTCCATTAAAAATAAAGTGAGCTGTACCCGAGTCATACCCATGCTGCTCGACAGCAGCGCCAAAAACCATGCCACAGCCAAGCTAACCTGCATCACTGCTTTTTGATTGGTCAAAATATTTTGTCAGGACAACAGACAGGTTTGGAAAGAGGCCATTGTTTTTAATTGTCTATGCAAAGAAAAATAAACAATAATGACACAAACTAACTGGGAATTTTGGGCTGAAGATAAATTTCAGTGAGAGTTTTTAATGTGAGAAACATGAAGGTGTACCAGGACATCACTAACAAGGGTTAGGTTTTTATTGCACGGCTAAACAACACAGAGAAAAACCTCAAATCAGACCATACAAAAAAGCAAAATACCACATTATCAAAAACATCTCTGACAGAAAAAATTTCCACTGTTCCGACTATATGGATGTGGTTTTGAGATGACAACTGGCCATAAAGTGTGTGGAGATAATTGCACTGCTAATGTGTTAGAGACACAGTTTACCAAGCTAAGATACAATGGAAAATCAAAGCATGCTGCAACTTCCGTGCCATCACAGAACCGTTTATAGGCAGCATGGTTCCTGTATACCTGTGGAAAAGTGCCTTTTGTTCACTTAGAAGTGGAATTCCTCTCAGTTTTCAGTGTGACATAATTAAATTGGTTAGGACAGTGCAGTTTGACATAAAATACTATGTCAGAATTGTTCACAGCGATAGTCATGGAAACTAGATGTCTGCAAAGTTTAATGCTGCACAAGTGCAGTCAAAGTAAAAGATTGCATGAAAAGATTATGAATACCTGATGTAATTGTTTTACTTCATGCAGGATATTTATATTCATAATCTAAAAAAACCCACTTTTTGTCAAATTCTAACTGTTTAACCATGATCAAGATTACATTTAAAAGCTTAGAAGATGCGTGTAGGGCGTGTGTGTGCGCCTGCGGATGTTGCTTAGGGGACAACAGCATGAGGACTAATGACCTCAGTCTATTTATATTCATCATGTGTAATTAATCTAGACCTGCCATCCAGGGTCTTCCTTAATTAGACACCTAGTCAATCCCCTCTAGGGCGACGGAAGGACGCACCCAGTTGATGCCCCCTCACACATGCATATATACAAACTCGAGGCATGACTACACGCACACGCACCCTCAGACAGAGATCCCATTAACTGTGATTCTACTGCTGGCAGGTCAGGTTGTAATGTAATAGATCAGCTTTTAATGGAAGAGCAGCCTCCTTATCTGTCTGAGCCTCTGTCTGTCTGTCTGTCTTTACATTCCTTCCCTCTCCTTCTCTCTTTGTGTCTTTTTCTCTCTGTTCCTTTCTCTTTCGTTCCCTCTCATTCGGCCCCCTGCTCTCTTTCATTCTCTCTCTTCCTCTCTCCCGTTCTCTCTCTCTCTAGTTCTTTATTGTTCTCTCTTGTTCTCCCCTTTCTCTTTATTTCTCGTTTGTTTTCTCTCTCTCTCATTCTTTCTCTGCCTCTCTCGTTCCATTATCCTCTCTCCCAATTACCTTTCACATTCTCTTCATTCTCTCTCCTGTTCTCTAATTTTCTCTTGCTCGCTCTTATTTTCATTCTTTCTCTCATTTCCTCTTCCTCTCTCATGTTACCTCTCTCATTCTGTTTATTGTTCTCTCCCTTCTGTTGTTCTCTCGCTGTTTCTCTTTTTTTCCTCTGTCACACTCATTTTTTTTTATTCTTTCTCTCTCTTGTTCTCTGTTGTTCCCTTTTTCTCTCTCCTGTTTCCTGTTTCTTGTTTTGTCTCTCCTGTTCTTTTTCATTCTCTTTATTGCTTTAGTCTCTCTCTCTCTCTCTCTCATTTTTTCATTCGTTATCTCTCCCTTTTTTGTTCTCTCTTTCATTCCTCTCTCTCTCTCTCTCCCTCCCTCTCTCTCTCCCTCTCTCTCTCTCTCATGCCCCCTTTTGTCCTTTCTCTCTGTCTGCTAGAATGAATGAGAGGCTGTATATCCTGAGCTCTTTATTCATGGTATACAGGTGGACATGAAATGCAGTGTTTCACTCATCATTACAGACACACACAGTAGATCAGTGTTGGGGGAGGAGAAATTTCATTGTTTTGTTTACATGAAAAAGCCATGCCGTGTGTGTGTGTGTGCATAATTAATAGAATGAATAGTCTAACACTGATCCTGCACCTCAGACTAGATTATATTAAATCAATCCTCCACACACTCCGCCCCTCCTCATAAGCTGCTTTGTGTATGTATTGTGAATGTGCATCATTAACTAGGAGCCTCTGGCTGATTCTCAATTTCTGCTGTGGTACAGGAATGTCAGAATGTCTCTGAATCAGTTTCACAATGTTGGAATTTATTTTCTAATTCAAAAGTCTTCCCCAAAAAGCTTGATGCATTGTGTATTTTAAAAGCGAACCATAATACAATACTAATTAATATTAAGTAATGAATGGTTCCTCCTGTCATATTAGTGTATTCGGTGTATTTTTTAAATTTGGAAAAAAGATAATATAATTGAGTCAAATCATGTTCTTTTTTTGGGTCAGTTGTTGTGCTTGACTGTACTGTGGAGAAGCCCTCTCAGTGTACAGGACGTATCAGTGTCTGGATCCCCTCGGGGGGTTGAGTGTGTGAGATCTGAGTTTCACACCTTGATTTCTCTGAGATGCTGTTCTTTGAACTTTGACCCCGACAGAAGCTGACGGAGGACAAGTACGAGGTGCAGTGCTGTATCCCTGAGGCGGCCATCTTGGTCCGCAGCACAACAGAACCAAAACTCACTCTGAAGGTGACCCTGACCTCCCCACAGATCAGAGAGGAGGGCGAGACGGAAGAACAAGGAGAGGAAGGTACGAGCAAAACACCCAGAGAGAAAGGAAACGGTTTACATACACATAGAGCTGCATTAATTCTCTCTTTCTCTCTCAGTCTCTTTATATATATACACACGCACACACACGCGCACACACACACACACACAAGTACATATGTATGTACACACACACACCACTCCTGCTTTTACTGCTTGCACTATTACTGTCTGTTTTACTCCCTATTCTTTTTTCCCTTTTGCTGTCTTGTTATTCCCCATTTTTAATTCTTTCTTTCTTTGTTCTTTTTTTCTTCTTTCATTTTTTAGTTTTTTTGTTTCTCTTTCAGTCTTTCTGTCTTTCTTTCTTTATTTTTCTCTCTTGCAGTATTTCTTGTCTTTCTCTCCCCTGTCTTCACCCTGATTAAGGACGGTGTGGTAGGAAGTGGAGTAGAAGGTGTATCCAGGTTTAGAAATCAATAGCCTCACTGCTCATTCACATCCATCTTTACTCCACATCCACTATTGGACACTGTGCTGAGAGTAAGGGATGAGGGATGACAGGATCAAGGGACAGAGAGAGGGCTGAGAGGGAGGAGGGAGGGAGAGAGGGATGAACCGTAGATCACAGCACCTCTCGTATTTCTCCAGCAGGGTCAAGGGCCCTGTCCTTTTGAGGAACGGCTCAATCTGTGACTGTCCAGATAGAACTCCTCCGAACACACACACACACACACACACACACACATTTGTTTGCATACCTTGTCAGAATGTGTAGTGATACATATGTCCCATATATGACACATTTTGATCTTTACTGGAATGAAACACCAAAATTACTTCAAAAGTCATATTCAATTAAAAGTTAAGGGTTTTTTGCTTTTCTGGAAAGTTACCAGTTTGTCCCGAGATGAAAGTTCCTATGGTTAATATATCCTCTATGTATTGAATAAATTAAAGCTGTCAGAGCAAAATTTAATACCTTCGTAACTTTACAACAAAAGGAAAATTACTTTCTTTCAAGTATAAGTTACGTATGTTGTAAGATTCAAAGTCCATTTTTCACCATTTATAATTGTCCATTCATCATTTAATTTTCATACAGTTTAAACAGAAGTTGGCATTCAAATTCTTTTGCATAATTTTTAGAACTTTATTTGTATAACACTAACTTTTAATAAGGAAACATTTTATTTTATTTCATTATGGTACATTTTGCAAATGAACTGTAGTAGTTTATTAAAATGTGCAGAAGTGTGCACTAGGGCATTAACAGAAAGTCGACTAGTCGAGGCAGCAGTGGACGCCCCCTGAGAGAAGTTGCCTAGTCGTTTTTTTTTCTCTCTCTCTCTCTGCGCGTGCTTGTGTACACAGTGCAGTCTCTGCCTCTGATTGGCTGACGCTGACTTAATCGATTACTACAGTCCCTTCATAAAAGGGGCGGTACCACTGATGCTAGAGGAATCTAAACACAAACCCACAACAGGACCAGAGACACGGCAGCAGAGAACACAGACACACATCACATGTGTGGAGATACTTCACTCTAGACACACAAACAGT